>VDFB02332231.1:0-14152 GCA_007258455.2 Sequoia sempervirens
GATAACTAAAGTAATTATATAATCATAAACCAAAAACACACATTTTAAAGACAATTTTCTCCTTACTCTAATACCTGAAGTATATATATAGATATATGTATATATATAATAAATTTATATTTTAAACATAATTGTTGTTATTGCAAATTAAGTATATCTAATAGCATGTCATAATCTAAATGACATTCAACATATGAACACAGCGTACATCAACCCAGTGAGAGAAACAGTCCTACGCAAAGCTTATAATAGAGTTAACATAAAGTCATTCATCAGGGCATTTGATGCAAAGACAAGGCACACACTTTGTTGATAGGAAATTTCAAGTTCTAAAGATGTGACAGGTTACATCGGAAGCAAGAAGGCTATTTACATCTCTACAGAATTCTATGTTCTAATATTGTTGCTGTAACAGGTTGCCTAAGGTATCAGGGAGATTATATAAATTTAGATTACCAGACTATGCGAAGGAGCTCATCTAAACACTGTATCCAATAACATCAATTTCTCTCAACTTCAACTGAATGGAGGTAATTGGAAAAGGCTTGAACATTGTGCAGAACAAGAGAATTAAATAATCTGCTCATTGGTCCTCAATTTCTTCACTTGAACAATTTTCTCATTAACGGCATCAGAGAAGACACAGGAACCAAGCTTCCTCAAAGTTTGAGATGGTTACGGTTGCAAAAATGTGAGAAGCCATTTTCCTTCGGTCTTGAGGATAACATTTGGGATTTGATAATAAAATCAGAGAGTTTATTAAATCTATACACCCTGCCATGTTCAAGTGTTGCGGCTGTGACAGGTTGCCAAGTATATCAGAAAGTGAATATTGGAAATTGGAATTATCGCCATTGACTTGCACTATTTTACTTATTTTCAAATGTTGCAGCTGCACCAGGTGAAACAAGCAGGTTATTTAAACTTTAGACTTCATAATGTGTTCACGCACAGCAGTAAGACAAGTTTTAGAAAAGAAAATAGAGAGTCTCTTTAAATCTATAAACTTCCTGCTAGGCTCCAGTACGCGGCTGAGAACAAAGAAATAAGGGAGATTATATGCAAAACTTAACCTCTTAGGAGTAAAAAGGCAGGCAACACCAAGGAATGCCTAGGGATAAACCACAGACTTGCAGCTTAAGGAGGACACAACTTTGGAGTTCCTAATTTGGACAAAGGCGCAGAATCATAAAGGAAGTGGTTAATCAAAGATACAGCTCGAATGCATGCATTAAGAAACTTTCTTGAAACATTCAAAGATAATGCTAAAAGCAATAAAAATATGAAACAATGACTAATACAATGTGGAAGCCAAGCAAACAAAGATTAAGCTAATCCTTAATAATAGTAGTCTCAACCGGACAACCATAAAAGATAACAAAGAGAAAGCATATCTACTCTGGCTCGATATGAAAGAATCAATAGGGTTAGTTAACATGCACAACAACTTATTCACAGGCATTATTTTCCATTGCCAAGATTGGTTACATTCTTTCCTTAATCTTAATACTAAAACCAAATAATCCATAAACCACACTTTGCATCTATGAGCAGTAGTCTCCTTAACAGAGTGGTTGGGTTCATGGTACATAATTCAAACAATTCATTTGATAAGGAGGGGAATGTCCGCTTACACAAACAAAGTATGAGAAATCAAAAAGAAATTGAATACAACACCAACCTGGGTTTTCTCAACCAGAAGATGGTACTTTGGCAGCTACTACTCCATAGGGTATCGATGGCTTTTTGGATTTCTCTCCTCTTCTATCCTCCATCTCTAGTTACCATTCATGAATGTGATCATTAGTATTCCAGATTTGAACAAGATGACTTACTGTTGAAGCTGTGGGATAAGATCAAACTATGAGCATCTCCCCCCCCCTATTTTTTGAATAATTCTTGTTTATAATTGTTTCATGGTGTCTTTTCCACTCCCCTCGGAGAACCGTTCGACTTCCACTATCATTTATTTATTTATTTAGCAATAAACAATTCTTTTTCCATTTGTTTTTTCAATTGATTTCTTTGCTTTAATCTTTATTCAAACTTGAGTTCAAATTTTAAATATTTTATCTACGATAATATTTTCTCAATTTTAAATTTCTTAATTAAATTCACTTATTAGACAATAATTATTTTTATTAAATTCATTTACTTACAATTTCTTTCATCTTAAAATAAGAAATTTTCACTGATAATACAATTAATATTTATTATTAAATCTAGCTCTTTATTTGATCCCAAACGAAATCAAGTGACCTTAAAAGATTAGATTAATTTGATAAATTACTTCTAGTCATAAGATTAGTGATATTGTCTAATATAAAAATCAAATTAAATGATGCAATCCAAAAGTCCTCATGACCTAGCAAATTACCAACCACAAGTAACAAGTGAAAATGACAAGGTCACCAAACAACCAACTTCCTCAATTTCAAGAATGACCAAAACGGAGGTATTTAAATATATATTTATATTTTTGAATTAAAATCCAACTCATCAATATTTCCCAAACTATTTAAAACCCATTTAAAAATCCAAACCATTTAAGTAATGCACAAATATTTCTTTTAACACATAAAATAAATAAAATAAAATAAAACATAATATATAATATATTATATATAATAAATAATTATTATATTATACATATAATATATAATATATATATCATATATATAATAAATAAATATTAAATTATATATATAATATATAATAAATATTATATTTTATATTTATAAAAAAAATGAAATAAAAATTAACAAAAAAGGAAAAGCCCATTAGGGCTGCACAGGTCAACCACTCCCTAGGCTGACTGTGTGCTACCGATCGCCCCACATGGTGACTGTGTCTGCGCACACAACTCACCTCCCCACACACTTGGTGAGGCACGTGTGTTTAACACACATTCAGCTGCTCCCCCACGAACTAAGCTGACAGGTGAAATCCCTCCCCACATTTTAATTTCAATTTTTTTTTTATATAAAGAAAAATAAATTCGCCCTTTTAGTGGTAAAAATTCGAACTAAAACTTGACAAATTTTCTTTTTTAAAAAAAAAGGGGAAAAAGAAACCTCCCAATTGAAATACCCAAAGCTTGCATAAATAAAACACATGTATGAATATACCAAAAATCTCCATTTACAGCCAAATTGTGAAACTTTTCCACATAAACTTTACAATAAAACTAATTTTTCAAACAATTCTGGTTAAACTTCAAATTTGATATGAACTATTTCAAACCAAAATGGAGGTTTTCAAATTTTATTTTTTTTCTCTCATTTTTTACTGTTGAAATTGAAGATTTTCATTGCAAGTTTTGTTTCTCTACAAACAATCTAAATGTCGTCAAGATTTCAACTGGGTTTTCAAGAATGATTGCAACAAGTTTTCAAAACTAAAACCCAGATTTTTAGAACAATAAAAGAACAAGAAAACCTGTTTGAAGCTTGAAGAAGAATCTGGTGTTGAGTTGCCATTCCAACTTTTTCAAAAACCTTATCAAATCTTCACTCCAATCCCAAAATGCATCCTCCAGAAACAAGAAAACCCTCTTTTTCTTCACAGCCAAATTCTTTTCCCAAGCATGAATAATAATCCCCCAAATTTAGTCAACTTTCCCCAAAATAATATCCCAGATATTTTCTTTTCCAAAATAAAAATAATATCTTCATTCCTATTCTCCACATTTAGTCAACATTTTACAAATATCTCCCTTTCTAAGATATTTACTTTTAAATCATTTAAAACAAAATTTAAATTTCAAAATAGATTTAAATCAGTCACTTTATTATAAATTTTCTATTTCAAAATGAATTTAAAGCTTTTAATAATTTCTTTTCCAAAAAGCATTTAAACTTTTAAAATTTTCTTTTCAAAATAATTTAACACTTTTAATTCCAAAATGGATAACTTAATTCATTTCCACACAGTTAATTTAATTAATCAATAAAATAAATCTAATCCAAGATTAGATTATTTTATTAATTAAATTAAATTAATTAATAATTTCAATAATATTTCTAACATCATAACCCGATAAATTTAATAGGCAAATTAAATACATAAAACCATTTATTTACCTTTTCCAACTTGAAATTAAATAAAAACAGGGAAAGATGAACAACAAGAAGCAACTTAACCCGACTAAAACCCGACGACACACTATGTCTAGGGTGATGACTTGGCATGAAAAACCTAGCTACTATCTCCCAATCGAATACCGTTGGCCAATGGACATGCTCAAACCTGTGAAATCAGGTGGAGTCGATGTCCTGTACCTGTCAACCTACGGACAAAGAGTACATCAAACATGCATATATATAACATAATAAAACACACCGTGAAGAGGAAATCTCGAAATCGCAGGGAACTTGCAAGCGAGTGATGCGATCTCGTTCCCTTCACCAATACACTCATTACAGACTAACAGTTCCATCATAAACAAATATCTCACGCAATAACATGTTACCATAACTAATCATCATTACACCAATGAAAACATGTCAAATAAAGCATCAGATAAGATACATCACATCACACCAATAAAGTATTGCTCTATAATTATAGTTCAAATCGCACACACATGATACAACATCTCAATAACCAAAAAGCACATCAAAACAAACAAGGACACATTGTCCAGCCAGAAAGAAAAACAGAGGGGTATTACATATGAGACTTGAGATGAGTCGGGAAGGCCTGAAATGGCAAGGTTGTTATCTTGTCTTATCGAAAGATAATCGATTCCGCACTAGTGTGCATGTGGGGCTAGGTTCATGAGAGCTTACTAGGACGACCCTAGAGGGGGGCCAAGACCTAGGAAGATATCCTTTGGACAACCAATGCAACCTTTGTGATGACACTCCTCCTATGACAATAGTCGGTTTGTTTTGTACGATGGTTGTTCTTAATTCAATGAATTCTGGAAGCAATGTAACCTTATGTTATGTATTTACTAGTATAGTGTTGTTTTGTGTTTACTGGTGTTTGCTAGTACATTGTTATGTATTTACTGGTACAGTGTCGTTTTGTATGTTGCCTGTGTTTAGAGGTAGTAGGTTTGTCTTGGTTACCTTTTACTATCTCTTAGCACGGGGGTTGGGCCTACGGGTACCATATGGTTGGGTGGCGTGCACCTTACACTGTTGAGTTTCTCTTCCTGTTCGTGATGGCGGGATCTTCTTGTTCGAGGAGCTCATGTGGTTCTTTGGAGTTCTTCTCTTTCTTCATTGTAATTGTGGATCATTATGTATAATTGTAGTACCTCATTTGTATCGAGGTGAACTTTTGTGATGTAATTGTAATAATATTTATGATCTATTCATTATTGGATTTAATGGTGTATTGGATGTTATGTGGTGTTGTATTTGTGGAAATATGTTCAATACATTTCTATGTGTTAGATTTATCTTGCAATGGTTTAATGCTTTGTTGTATGTTGTATGTTGAGTTTAATATTCATATGCTATGGTTGGTTTATATTTTATAAGTAATGGGTTTACATGTAGACACGTTGCGTGGCCTAGAGGATGTATGTGGTTAGAGTAGGATACTTTACTTGTCTTGTTATACTTTTTAAGAAAAAAATTTGTTGGGCTTCCACAGTTTTACATTATATATTAAGATATCTTAGTCCTTATATAATAAATTAAGATTTAAATATAGCATTCTATATTCAAATTAACAATATATTTAATAATTAAAAAAAGAACAAAAACTAATTTTTTAGAAAATTTATAAAAAATCAAATCAAATAAATATATACATTAAGATTTAAATGTAGCATTATATATTTAAATTAATAATAGATAAATACTTAAAAAAATAACAAAACTGATTCTTTTGGAAACTTAAAAAAAAAAATTTCTTATTTTTTTTTTAAAATGAATTGGATATGATAATAATACTATTTATAATTAAAATGATTTCATTACTATTATTATTATTTAATATTAATTAATATTTAAATATTTTCTAATTATTTATAATTAAAATGACTCCGTTAATATTATTATTATTTAATATTAATTAAGATTTAAATATTTTCTGGAAATCAAATCAAATAAATATATAATAGAATTTAAATTTAAATTTAAAAATATTTGAACATATAATTTCTTATTATTAAGAAATCTAAAAATCTAAGTGAAAAAAAAATCATTTTTATCCTACCTTTCCCTATTTAAGTTAAGATTGGATAAGAGTCTAGTAGTTTTTCTTTAATTATATATTATATTTTTTAATATTTTAGAAAATTTGATGGTTGAGATCATTTCAATCGTCTTGCATCCTTTTCTTTCAATCATTGATTTTCAAAAGCAAGCCGTCCACTTCATATAAGTTTGGTGTAATTAGTATTTTCTTGTTTTCTTTCATTTTGTTTTTAATTTTTTCTAGGATTATTTTTATTTTATTTATTATTATTATTTAAGCCAAGAGGCTTCTTACACTCACATCAACGAGTATGTGTACATTTTTATCAATAGATTTATGCTTTTAAATCAGATTTTAAAGCAGTTTACATACTATGAAAATTTCCTTGTTTTAGACAAGAATATTTTTTTAATATCAATTTAGAATTTTTATTTAATTATAATATTATATATATATATATTTTTATATGTAAACTTTAAAAGCATGCATTATCATCATCTTTTTACAGTTTTACTATATATGACATTTTTAAGGAAATATAATATAGTATTCTAATTTATAATAGTGATTATATATCATTTTATAATATTTGTTATGGAAATACATATTAATTTAGAATATTTTCAAAAAATTAAAATATAAATTTTTAGAATATACATGATTTTTAATTTATAATATTTGTTATAGAAATACATATTAATTTACAATATTTTCACACTTTTATAATTTTTAGAAGATTTTTAACAAGATTATCTTCAATATCTAATACAAAAAAAATAAATAAATACAATATTCAAGCTGAGAGACTTCCTAGAGTGGCATCAACGAGTATGTGTACATTTTTATTCTCTGCATTTATTTTGAGTGTATAGTTGGCAGTCACACATTAGAAATGTAATTTCTTAGTTTTAGCTTTAGTTTTTTGCTTGTCTTTTGCTTTAAAACGAGTTTGATGCTTTGCCATCTTTCCATTATTTAGCTACTTTGTTCAACTTTCTTTATTCATGCAACCTATTCACATGACGTTTCCTTTATTGACGTTATCTCTAAAACTCTTTATATAAGAGATTGTTGTAAAAAAATTTGATATTCAATTGAATAATATTGTAGTTGTTAATTTTTTTTAGTTGTTGTTCACTCTTTCAATCTGCTATTCAATTCAGTATAGTGTTAGTGCTTAATTTTTAATCTTTCAAAATCTACTTGTAAGCAAATCGTTTAAAACAAAGAATAGAGATTACAGTTTGGAAAATTTCTAAGAGCACAATTATAATCTACTTGCATTTCTAACGTGACCAACAATAATTGCGAAGATGAACTACAATTACAATTCAGCGAATGGAAAAGCTCTAGGAAAGCAGATGACCTAATGCAATCCAGACCTAGACGTGGGCTAAATCACCTGTGAATGAGTGAGCTGCTATAGGTGATTGAAATTCTGCCCCTACCCAACACTAAGGATTATACTTTCAATATCATCAAGGTCAAGTGATTGGAATCCCCTCTTCATTTTTCTACAACAATGCCAAAAAGATTTGATTATTTCTTACTCTAAGGCGCATCCTCATTCTTCAGATGAGAAAGAAAAGGGTAAGAAATTTTGTTTTGGGAGGAGGTCTGACAAAACTTAATTCTCTATTTTTTTTAGATTTGTCCTATTAAGGGTTTATTGAGTTGTATTTGGTGCATTTGTAGTTGGTTCCATAAATATAACGTATTAACTGGGAAGTTCCTAGCTAAGATTCGTGCCAATGATCCAAATGTTCAAATTAGTCCAAGAAATCTTCCAAATGCATCTGCAATCAGAAGTACTATACACAAAGCTCTTGAAGACATCATGCAATAAAATATATACAAGAAATAGGCATGGCTTGGTTCATGTATGGTCAAATTGAGGTACCCACAAAGCGTGCAAAGTAATGCATGCTTGATTGCTTAAGGATCTGTGGTTGTAAGTTGATAGTAGCAATGCCAGCTAGTCGATGTAATCTGTTCGATGTAATCAAAATTATGCTACATGCTTCCATTTATTATATATCGGAGTCCTTGAACATCAAGCATATATTACATAGAATAGGGCATATAGACTGTGGAAGTTCAATTTTTCAGAACTCATAATGATGGTGAATGTCTGTTGTAGACAAACGTGTCCTTGTAAATTTGTGTTTTGAAGTACAACTCACAATTTCTATCGTGTAATTGTTCTTAAGGTAATTTTACCCATGTTTAATTTTTTTTTCCTAATTCTCAATTTTTTTTGGCTTATGTATTTTTCTTTGCCCACAAAAAGTATTTTTAGAGTTTCAATTTGAGTGTAACCTTAGGGTTTTAGTGGAAGTTGTGTGCCTTTCGACTTGGCCTAAATGGTGTATTTGATGGATTCAAATTGGGGAATGCTTTTTAACTACATTAATTTTTTTGATATTTACGAAGTTAAAGCCAAATTAAGCACATCAATTCAATGGTTGTATAATAGATTTTTTTTTGTTTTATACTCTATTTATAAAATTTTATATTTTAAATATTTTCAAGAGCAATTTATAAAGATTTTATAATGACAATATTTAATAATAAGCAAATAAAGTCTTTTTTTCATGTAATTAAGTGTTCAAGTGAATACTTTATATAATATTATTTTAATTTTAAATATAAATTTTAGCCTCGAGAAAGATAATTCTCGGTGTATTTTATATATATTAATATTTAATATATGTATGCTAGTTATTTATTTTTTCCTTACATTTTTTAATTTTTTAAGTTCTTTGTGGTTAATTTCTTGTGTCATCTTGATCTATTTGGTTCTTGTCTTTACTTTTATTTTTAAAATAAATTTTTTTATTTCTGGATTTGGTCTAGCTTGCATTTAAACTTTATTATTCTTCTATTATGTTAATATATGTTTTTTTTGTGAAGATGTATTTCTCAACTTTCAGATGAAGACATCTTTACTAACTATATTTTCTATTTTATCCATATGTAAATATAAATTAGTTCTTATTCTTTCTATTTTTATTCCCATGCTTTTTTTTGCTTATTTGTATTGTCATTAATTTGCTTTTTTTTTGGTCCTCTAATAACTTTGTTCTTGTTTCTTTTTTAGTATTGTAGAGGAGGTAACTATTACATTCGATTTGGTAATAATCTATGTACCTTTTAACAAATGAAATGCAAGAATTTTTTAGCTAGAGGTAAATATTGCGCTTTCTAATGTTTTCAATTGTTGAGATGTGAATTTTTTAACAAAAAAAATATTTAAAAATCAATTATTTAAAAAATCAGTTATTAATGAGTTCTCTATGTTTCTCACAAGTGAAAAAAGAATATAAAATTCTATTGATATTGATAAATAGTTTTTCTTTCATTTTGTTTTTAATTTTTTCTAGGATTTTTTTTATTTTTATTATTTATTTAATATTATTATTATCTATTTTTTCCTTAGATCTTTTTCTTTTTTTAAGTTCTTTGTGGTTAATTTTTTGTGTCATCTTGATCTATTTGGTTCTTGTCTTTACTTTTATTTTTAAAATAAATTTATTTATTTATGGATTTGGTCTAGCTTCCATTTAAACTTTATTTTTCTTCTATTATGTTTACTATATGTTTTTTTTTAAAAGATTTATTTCTCAATTTTTAGATGAAGACAACTTTATTAATTATATTTTCTATTTTATCCATATGTAAATATAAATTAGTCTTTCTTCTTTCTGTTTTTATTCCCATGCTTTTTTTCTTATTTTTATTGTCATTGAATTGGTTTTTTTGGTCCTCTAATAACTTTGTTCTTGTTTTTTTTTTTTTATATAAGAGGTAACTATTGCATTCAGTTTTCTCTAATAAGGTAATAATCTATGTACCTTTTAACAAATGAAATGCAAGAATCTTTTAGCCATAGGTAAATATTTGTGTTTTCTAATGTTTTCAACTATTGAGATGTGAATTTTTTAACAAAAAATATTTAAAAAATTAGTTATTAACTATTTATTGACAATCTGATTGGTGAGAGGGTTTCACTCACTTTTGCAACCTTCATGTCATTTGAAGAATTTTTTTTATAAATTAATAGTAATATTAATGAATGGTATGTTTGTAGAGTTCTCTATGTTTTGCATAAATGAAAAAAAATATAAAATGCTACTAATATATTAATAAATGGTACTTCTTTGATGTTTCGCGCAACAAAATACTCCCAAGCTATGATGTTGAAATAGGGGAAATGTGTGCCATTGTCACCTACTATAGCCATTTACTCTAAAATGTATGCAAAAAGGAAATAGGAAAATATTCAGCAAGGAAGAAAAGGGCGTCTCAGGAGCAATACAACTACTAGATCCTTCAAATCTGGATACAAATAAAAAATACCCAATTTCCATCATGCTTTATGTTGAGGTTTCCCAAATGCTTGCACATTTTCTTATTTCACTTAATTCAAAGCAGTTAGTTGTTGCTTCAATTTTTTGAGCTTGATAAATTGATTTCTCTTGGTAGAATTTCAATCTCTTAACAAAAAATAGATTAAAATCAAAATTTGCCAAAGAAAGATTTAATTTTATCCCACAACAGATTTCTTAGGAGCTTCATGCCCCCAGAGTAGATAATCAATTAGCTGCAAGCTCCACAATGTTTGGAATTGGGACTTCTAACAAGCCACGATTGAGATGGACTCCATAACTACATGAAGGATTTGTGGAAGTTGTTAAAAAGCTAGTGCTAACAGTGAGTAATTGGCATCTTACTACTTGGAGTGAATGGTACCATTTATTATGCTTTTTCCAATAACAAAGTTAAAAGCTAGTCTACTGATGAATCATATCTGGCATGTAGAAGCGACCCCAAAAGGTAGTTTAAAGATTATGAATATGGAGGGCTTAACAATATATCACATGAAAAGCCACTTGCAGGTTTATTGTTTGAAATGGTGATTTGCATTCATGTGGAAGTTTGTTTGCTACATGATTCTTTTTTAAGAAACATAAATAAAACTATGTTAATTTGCAAAAATATTGGATTGCTAAGTACATTCTAGATCAAACAAAAGGTAAAAATATATTTCATCATGTCATGTTTAGTTTGTCCTTCATCCTTAAGAACTTGAGTTTTTTGTATTATAATACTTGCTTTAGACTCTCTTTAGTATTATTATTTATTAGAGAGACTTATGGATGTCACACTCTTGGTTGAAAAAATCATCAAACAAATTGTCCATTTTTGAAAATGTATAATTTAATCCCAATCATGATAAGCTTAATTTTTTATTAGTAAATTGTGATAGAATTAACATGTATTATAGCAGTAGCCTATCATGGCCTTTTACTCGCTAAAGAAGTTGGGGTGACTAGGATTTGGTTAGAAGGGGACTCCCTCAATATCATAAATTATCTCCTTAAGCTAAGTCCACCGTCACGGTCCATTGCTCATTTAATTAAAAACTCTCTTTCTATTATTAAATCCTTTATTGAGGTAAAAATTACTCATTTTTTTCGGGAGGCTAACTCTCTTGCTGATGGGTACACCAATTTGGGTGTAATGGCTCATAATTATTGGTACTATTATGATGCCATTCTATTTAATCTTCAGAGTATTTCTAATAATGACCAAATGTCATGTCATGGTAGCAGATACATGGGGAGATAATTTATTTTATTTCCTCTTCCTTTGGATTTTGAACTTTGAGTTTAGAGCTTGCTCGTTTAATTATTGCATATCTTCTGATCACGAGATCATGGTTTGGGATTTGATGGATGGTTGTAATCAGGGTGTTAGGCTTACACAAATTGTGGATGTTATTTAGTTTTGCTCCTGGATTGTCTGTTTAACCCTTTTTGTGTAGAGGAACAAGGCGAAGGTTGTGAGTAGGCTATTTCAAGTGGCAATGGGAGGGGATAGATGCAGAGTCGAGTCGCTTTCATGCAAAGAATTCATTGGGAATGAGATCATTTTGGGAATACCTGGAGAAGGGTGGTGTTTTACCTTATATTTTCATTCTTCATGGTTCTGATTCAGAGGTGATGAAGGCCTTTGTGAATGGTTGGAACAACAGAGTTCCGTGCTACCAAGGTGTGGAGGTCAATATCACTGAGGAGTTCATTATCGAGATTATTGGTTTACCAACTAAGGGAAAGAAGTTTTATAGGGATCAGGCTACGTCTAAGATTGCTTTAGCTATTTTTTTCAAAGGCAAGGAGTGGTAGAGGCTTAGGTGCATTGGTACTAGAGGGCATGATAAAAAATCAATCAAACCACTCTGGAGAGATGTTGCCCTTGTGATTATGAAATTCTTTATGCTGGAGGGAAGGTGCTCTGTGATTTATGGCTATCATTTTCATCACAACAATCTGGTTTCATTCCCCTATTACTTGCTTGTTTCTATGGAAACCAGTATTGATGATCACAGAAAGAACCCAAGTAAGGAAATTCTTCACGAAGGCCTTATGAAACTTATAATTGACCACATTAAACTGGAGTTGTTACCTGAGATCCTATGCTATCTTCTGATAGTAAAAAGAAGGGTATTATTTATGGTTATGATATTGGTGAGTCAGCAAAGGAGTGGGATGGTGACTATGAGGAGGAAAATTTTGAAGATGAGGAGTCGTTGAAGGCTAAGGGGAAGTATGAGGATGATTTAGAGGCCTCTATGTCCTGGTCGAAAGGCTACGAGACAAATATTGAAATGAAGAAGATTGCTACTGCTACTGTTAAAAAGAGTTTGAAGGGGACAAAAGGGGACCCTAAGAAGGAGAAGTGTGCTCTTAAGTCAGGGGAAGTTGGGATGAAAGGAGTGGAGGAGACCCCTATTCCTTGTGTCAAGGGGTGTTAGGGGAATGTTAAGGAGGGAAATGAATGGGCTATAGCAGATAATGTTTTGGAAGGTGAGGGCTTTGTGAATTCTAGGGTGGCTCTTCCTAGCTATGGTGGTTTGGAGACCCCTGTTTCCAAGAGCGATGAGTAGGTTAAGTAGGCTAAAGACAAGGCTGGGCGGCTTGAGATGTTGGCGAAGTCGACCGAAATATCTGAGAAATATAGGGTGAAATTTGAGGTAATTGATGTTGAAGACTCTCATATTGAGGAGGATTTGGAGGGAAAGGGTGGGGATCAGAAGGACGCCCATGAGAATGTTGATGTTCCTACTGTTGTGTTGATCAATTGGGAGGAGATCAATATGGATCTTTTTTGTAGAATGGCAGAGGATGACACTAGAAATATTCTCTCTCTTGTGAAATGGCTCTTTTCAGAGGTTAAGGACCTTAATACTAGGCTAAAATATTGGCAGGATGTCTATGTGGCTTTGGTAAACTGCAATCAAAGGGAATGGTCGGTGAGGGATAAGGTCAAAACTATGAATGTGATCCTTGATAAGTTAGCTGTGGATGCTGACAAACTTGGAAATCATGAGGAGAGGTTGAATACTTTGGAAAATGTAGTTCACAGGGTTAATGAGGAGCGATTAGTGGCTATGGAGGATAGAATGAACAAGATTAGAAATGACTTGCAAGTTTTGGTTAGAATAAGCAATTAGTCCTTGAAGTATAGTGCACAGGGATTGTATTTATTGAATGATAAATTCATCAATTGGATTGGTAAGAACTTTGACCTAGGAAAAGATGAGGAGGCTATAGGTGAGATTAACCATATGAACCTAGCAGAGAAGGATGTGGATGCTGGCCTATGCGTGGAGAAGAATGTGGTTCCTAGCCCTTGCCTGCGTATGAGGAGAAAGACTAAGAAAAGGGAAACCATTTCGTTCCAGGAACTTGAGGAAGTGGTAGAGATGCATGACAGGGTCATCTCTAGTAATATGGACTCAACAAAGGTTCTTGATAATTTGTTGTAGTTTTTGGTTGTTCAACCTTCTACGTTGATGTTTTGTTGTTTGGTTTGCTGATGGTTTATCTAGTGTTTTATTTTGTTAGCATTTTTGACTTTTTTGGGTTGTTGGTGCTTATGTTTCTTTCTCTTTAGAAGCTTCCTTTCATTGTACAAGGTTTTAGGGTCCCTT
>VDFB02332232.1:0-38617 GCA_007258455.2 Sequoia sempervirens
TTGATATAACACATTAATACGATGCATCAAGGTATTGATAACCAGGATGGCGTTGTATCTAGTGCGATGGACTTTGACTCTGCAAATAGATAGGATAATCCTTGCTCACATCTTGACATATGGAAACTTCATTGGAATGTAGTTTATAAGTTTAGAATATTTTGGACCAAAACATACACAATATTCAACAATCTATTAAAAAAAACTCCCTACACACAACTAAGAAAGTATTCACCAAGATTATTTTACAAGAACATCCCACAAGCATATAAAATGAAAGATAATGATCAATGCCCCATTCCTTTCTCTCTAAATCATTTAGAAATCATCAAGAGGTCCTCGAAATGGGTCAACAAGATAACTCATTAGAAAATATCAAAACAAATGGTCAATATTATCTACATCCCTTGCCAAAGTAACATAGCTAAGGTGATTTCTGACAATGATGTCTATTGTAGGAAGGATACATCCTAAGACATGTTCATCAGATGTTTTGACTAAGACTAAGTGTTTTATAGGCTATTGATACAAACATTACCGACTCGTTTACTTATGATCTAGACTTTATATTTGTACATTTAGGTTCACACATTATGACTTATCATACTAGTTTTGCGAAAGGTTGATGATGACGATCAATTTATTATGGATGGATGTTTGTTGCAGGTGAAAGCAAAATGGGTGGTTTTAGATTTTTTGGAATAGTTCAATATTTTTGGTATTTTGAAAATGTTTTGAGGTTGTTTTTGGTATTTTCAAATGTTTATGTGAATGTTTATGTTTTCAAGTTATTTGAGGTTGTTTAGGATTTTTTTGAATGTTTTCCAATGTTTTGGATTTTCAAGTTTTCAAATGTTTTTTGTGTTTTCTAAGTTTTCAAATGTTTGTGTGTTTTATAAGTTTTGACCAAGACCTAAGAGGGACTGACCTAGGGCCTTGAGGGATTATCAAAGATTACCCATGCCTACATTATACATGTAGAGACCACGTAGTTTGATTGACTTTGACCTATTATTAATGAGATATGAGCACTTGATGGATTGCCAGTTTATTATGACAAAATCCTAAAAGGACTAACCTAAAGTGTCTCGAGGGCACATCAATGATGGACTTGCCTACCTTCAAGTTCAGAGACAACGTAGTTCAACAATGTAATGTTTTTGATTTTTTGATGTTTTGACATGTTTAGGGATTTTGATGTGTTTTAGATTTTGACTTTACAACTTTTCGAATGTTTTTGGATTTTTTGGGCTATACAAGATTTTGAATGTTTTTGGATTTTTTGATGAGGTTTTCAAATGTTTTGGGATTTTTCAAGAGATTTTGAGATAACCTAAAGATATACAAGAACCCAATCCAATGCAAGCATAAAAAATTTCCCCTAGTGTGATGTGATAGACTACCTTTATATAGGTAGGACAAACTGACCTTAGGAATACACTAGGTAGTACTCAAGGGGAATATGATACTTACACAATATAAAAATATGATACAGATGCAAATGGGTGATAAAATAAATAGGATTGGTGGATGCGATGGATGGATGTGATGCAAAGCAAGATAAGCTTAAAGAGCCAATGATAAATGGAGGTGCTTATTTATGCGAAGTGCTTGTTTTCTAGGTTTTCACCAAGGTACTTGCCCAAAGCGCCACTGAAGTGATTTTCACTAAAGGACGATTTTTTTTCTTTACTATCTTCAATCCTTTTTTTTTTGTATTTTCAGATTTACACCCTTCAAGCGTAGGCATAAAACTTTTTGAGATGTAGATTGTTGATTGGCTCCTGCAAGGTTTATCCTTCAAGCATTGATAACTTATAGGCTCCTGATCCATATCTTGCTGTGACAACTAATGGTCCTAGCCAATTAGGCTTGAAATTACCTTTGTTATCCTGATCTGACATGTTCTTTTGATTTTACTTGAGGACAAGATCCCCTACCCAGAATGATTGAATCTTTATTTTCTTGTTGTAGTGTCATTTCAATTGGTTTTGGTATGATTGTAAATGATTTAAGGCATCAAGATGGTGCTCATCCAAGAATTCTGACTCATTCAACTGAGAGACCCTGTATTCTTCATCAGTGATTAGATTTTGCAATGACACTCTCAACAAGGGGAGCTCAACCTCAATAGGTAGGATGGCTTCAGTGTTGGTATGTGGCAACTAATCATGCTATATTGATCATGAAAAAGAAAAAAATGAATTTGTAAAACCCTAATTTTTGGAAGCTTCTAAAAGGCTTGTTATAAGGGGTTGGGATGGGGGTTACAACATGTAGAAAAATGTGATTGTTTGTGAGATTTTAATATGTTTTGTACTGGATAATAAAATCATTGGATGACTACGGTTTTGTGGATGTAGCTCAGATTGGGTGAACCACGTTAAATTCTCTGTGTTGTCTTGTTTCTGCTATAATTTTTTGTGTGTTTTATTTCTTTGTTTTATTGATCAAATATGCATTTAACTGTTAGATATTTTCCTTCTAACCCTAACAAGTGGTATCAGAGTAGGTTGTGTTTGATTATCGTCTACAGGAAAGTCTCACAGTTCAGTGGGAGTCTCATGGTTAAGTGGGAGCAATGGCAGATGAGGGTAAATTGAAGGTAGATAAATTCAATGGGCAGAACTATCAATTATGGAAGATGGAAATGGAGGATTATCTCTATCAGAAGGATTTATGGAGGCCATTGGAAGGAACAACCAAGAAACTGACAAGAATGAGTGATGAGGAATGGAATCTTCTAGACAGAAGGCACTAGGAGCCATTCGTTTATGCTTGGCACAATCAATGGCATTTAATATTACAACAGCAAAGACAACTCAAGAGTTGATGGAAACCTTGGTGAAGTTATATGAAAAGCCTTCCACTTTGAATAAGGTATTTCTCATGAAGCGTTTATTTAATATGAAAATGGTAGAAGGTGGGTCAGTTGTTGATCATTTAAATGAGTTTAATACAGTTACCAGTCAATTAACTTCTATAAATGTAAACTTTGATGAAGAAGTTAGGGCTCTTTTGATTCTGTGTTCTTTGCCTGAAATCTGGAATAGCTTGGTCATGGCTATTAGTAATTCTATTTTTGGTTCGAATACATTGAAATTTGATGATGTTGTTGGTGTTATTTTGAGCGAGGAAATTCATAGGAAAAGAAGCTCGAAACAACATCACATCGAGACAATGTTTTGAATGTAGAAATAGAGGCAAAACAAAGAGGAGAGGAAACAATTTTGGAAGTCGTATTGGAAGTCACGAGGAAAATCCAAAGGACCAAGTCCCCAATCTAGAACAAGAGGGATTCGTATTGTAGTAGGGTCATTTTAAAGAAAAATTAACGTCTTAGAAAAATAGAATAATCAATAACAAATCAGTGGTCTATTCTGATAATCATAATTCTAGTTCGTGTCAGTGTGGAGGATTTTGAATTTTGGTTTTATTTGGGGAGATAACCGAACCACATCCAGTTGTTGGAAAGGGAAGAATCAATATTAATTTGCAGAATGGGAATCATTGGCTACTACGTGAGGTAAGGCATGTTCCAAAGTTGAAAATAAATTTAATTTCAGCAGGGCAACTAGATGATGAAGGTTGTGTTGTTACTTTTAGTGATAAAAATTGGAAGGTTACAAAAGGTGCCTTAGTGGTAGCAAAAGGTGTGAAAGTAGACACCTTATATCTTTGTACAGGTCATACTATTCCTTCTACTTTAGCTATTGTAGATAAAAATCAATGTTTAGGAACAGTTGCTGTAGTTCAGAAGGCAAAAAAACAAATAGTTGCTATGGATTCTGAATCAACACTGTGGCATAATAGACTTGGGAATATGAGTGCAAAAGGTATGAAAGTACTTTATTCAAAGAATATTTTACCAGGTATGAAATGTGTTAATTTGGATTTCTGTTAAAGTTGTGTGTATGAAAAACAAAAGAGAGTTAGTTTTCTCAAGGATGGAAAGAAAAAGAAAGATGGGAAATTGGAGCTTGTGCATATAGATGTATGGGGACCAACTCAAGTATCTTCTTTTGGTGGCTCTCGATATTATGTCACTTTTATTGATGATGCAACAAGGAAGGTATGAATTTATTTCCTTAGGCATAAATCTGATGTATTTGAAACTTTTAAGAAATGGAGAAGCTTGGTTGAGAATGAGACAGGTAAAAAGTTAAAATGTCTCAGATCTGATAATGGTGGTGAGTATTGCAGCAAAGAGTTTGAAGATTATTGTTCCTCTAATGGTATTCGTAGGCAAAAAATAGTTCCAAGGACTCCATAGGAAAATGGAGTGGTTGAGCACATGAATAGAACAATAATGGAGTGTGCATGAACTATGAGATTGCATGTTGGGATGCCTTTAAACATGTGGGAAGAGGCTGTACACACTCCTATTTATTTAATCAATAGAGGTCCCTCTAATCCCTTGGGTTGTGGTATTCTAGAGGAAGCATGGACAGGTAAGAAGGTGAGTTATTCTTTTCTCAAGACCTTCGGTTGTGAAACATTTGCACATGTAGATTCTAAAAATAGAACCAAGCTTGATGCAAAATCAAAGAAATGTATATTTGTTGGATATGGCATTGATGAATTTGATTTATAGGCTTTGGGATTTTTGAAAATCAAAAAATTTGCCGGGCGAGGGATGCCATATTGATGAGAAAGTGTTGGCCACAAAAGATGGAGTTGCATGACATGAAGAAATAAAATGATTATGTAGTGCTGGATGATACACCAAACAACAATATTCCAGTGGTTCCTCATGCTCCGCAACAACAACAACAACAAATACCATAAACTCCAGTGAATGTTAGACGATCTTCATGGATAAGTAAACCTCTAGAAAGATTTTCTCCCTCTTTGTATTCTATTTTATTAACTGATGTTGGTGAACCAGAATGTTATGATGAAGCTATGCAGGTGGATATCAAGGATTCAGTGGGGAGCATGGAATGGAAGAAGAATGGAAGAAGAAATGGACTCTTGCTAAAAAATCAGACTTGGGAATTATGCAAGTTGCCTACAGGTAAAAAGGCTTTACCAAACAAATGGGTTATAGGTTGAAAGAGGAGGATGGAAGTAAGAAAATATTTATGCATATTAATTGTAAAGATTTGCAAAGAAAAAATGGTATTGATTTTGATGAAATCTTTTCTCACCATTATTAAAATGGCTTCTATTTGTATTGTTTTAAGTATTGTGGCTGCTGAAGATTTGCATTTAGAACAGCTTGATGTTAAAACAACCTTTCTCCATGGTGATCTAGAAGAGGAAATATATATGGAACAGCCACAAAGATTTAAGGTCAAAGGTAAGGAGAAACTTGTGTGCAAGTTGAAGAAAAGTCTATATGGCTTAAATCAAGCACCTCGGAAATGGTATTTGAAATTTGATAGTTTTATGGTTGAACAAGGTTACAAAAGATGTCATTTTGATTATTGTGTTTATTTAAGAGGTTAGATGATAGTAGCTACATTATCTTATGTTTATATGTTGATGATATGCTTATAGCTTGAGGTCTACTGGATCACATAAGGAGTTAAAAGCAACGAATTAAGAAAATTCATTTTCTATGAAGGATTTACAAGGGAGTATAAAAGCAAATCCTTGGTATGAAGATTACAAGAGATAGGAAAAAATAGAAAATTATTTTTTTATCTCAGGCTAACTATGTTGAGAAGGTGTTGTAGAGATTTCATATGGAAATTGCAAAAGCTGTCAGCACACCTTTTCCCAGTCATGTTAAGTTGACTAAGGATATGTGTCCAAAGACACAAGAGGAGGAAGAAAAAATGTCCAAGGTACTATATGCTTTAGCTGTAGGTAGTTTAATGTATGCCATGGTATGTACAAGACCAGATATTGCACATGCTGTAGGAGTTGTTAGCAGGTATATGAGTCATCCCAGTGTTGAGCATTGGATGCAGTAAAATGGATTCTTAGGTACTTGAGAGGTACATCCAATAAATGTTTATGTTTTGGGGGCTCTAATACTGATTTAAAAGGCTATGTTGACTCAGATTTAGCAGGGGATATATATACCAAGTGAAGTACCACAGACTATGTATTTACAGTTGGTGGGACAACAGTGAGTTGGATTTCTTGGTTGCAAAAGGTGGTTGCTTTATCCACCACAAAGACAGAGTATGTTGCTGCAACAGAGGCAGAAAAGGAGAGGATATGGTTGCAATTTTTCATGGAAGAGTTGGGAAAGCAACAAGCTGAAAATTACTTGTTTACAGACAACCAGAGTGCTATACATCTTGCAAAGATTTCTTCCTTGCACTCTAAAACAAAACACATACAGTTGAGATATCATTTCATTCAATCAGTGTTGGAGGACGGACATGTCAAGCTAGACAAGATTCATATAGATGCCAATCCAATGGATATGTTTATGAAGGTTGTGACAAGGGAGAAGTTGAGCTCCTCTTCAACTTTGGTTGGCCTTCAAGGTTGAATTCAGGTATAACAGAGCAACAGGGTCCAAGGTACTTATTTGCAATAGTGTCGTCCAGGATTAGTCTCCAAGTGGGAGATTGTGTTGGTGTGGAGCTTGATCAGTGTCCAATTGGAAGATTGTTGGTATGTGGCGACTGATCATGCTATACTAAACACCTCGACATGTATCCTCGCAGGGGTTTGGGGGCGGTAGCCCCCGAGAATTTTTTTTTCCCATTTTTTTCGCGTTGTCATCAAAAAAGGAAAAATCACCATAAAAGAAAAAAAATGACTTTGTAAAACCCTAATTTTTGGAAGCTTGTAAAAGGCTTGTTATAAGGGGTTGGGATGGGGGTTTGAGATTGTAATATGTTTTTCATTGGATAATAAAATTATTGGATGGCTATGGTTTTGTGGATGTAGTCCAGATTGGGTGAACTACATTAAATTCTCTGTGTTGTCTTGTTTCTACTATAATTTTCTGTGTTTTATTTCTTTATTTTATTGATCAAATATGCATTTAACTGTTAGATATCTGCCTTCTAACACTAACATTCAGATCCATAGACTAAGGAGGAGGTAGCACTTATAGGTGTGTGAATATTGGTTCGATAGGCCCATAAGGTGAGGTTTAAATGCAAATTCCAGTCACGACCAACTTCATTGACCATTTTTTTTAGGATTTTTAGAATGGTCTTGTGCGAACCCTTTTCCTAGTACCTGCAAAACAACATGAATAAATGAGTTAGACAAGGAAATGCAAGCTAAAAGAAGGATTCCCCATGAAATCCATTTACAAATTAAACTAGGAATGAAAATAATGAAGAACACAAAGAAAATGATAAAAACTTGATTCAATCCTAATTCAAATAGAAAACACTTGATCCCATGGAAATTGGTGTAATTTGGCGTGAAAGTGTGCTTTCGAAGATTCACATGATCTTGAATTGAATATTGAAAGGGTGTTGATCCACTTGTGATAGAAAAAAGGTGAGAACTTCAAGTAAATGCAAAAGCCTAGCTAAGAATTCAAATGATGGATGAAATTATTTAATAATTTGAGCATAGTAAGTTTACTCAAGTGTGGATGGATGGAAATGAAGGATGAGCTCTTAAATTTGTGGATTTCAAAGATGGAGTTGGAATGTCCAAATTTGAAAATGTGGGACTAACTTTCATCCAATGATATGGTGCCACTTGTCAAGCTATGGATGGATGATGGTTGTGCAAGATTTAGGGTTTGTTCCAATAAATGCCAATATTTAAAATTCAAATTTGTTGAAATGACATGTAAGAGGGAAGAAAAAATGCAATAAATGCCACTTGGCTCAAGGAAAAGGACATGTAAGAGGTTTTAAATGCCTTGTTGGATGTACATGTTGACTTGGAATTTTTGAATTCAGAGTGAAGAATATTCCAAAAAGATGCCTTGTGAGGAAAATAGGAGTTAATAAATGAATTAAATCTATTTTCATGAAACATTTATCTGAGGATGTGACATGAGATGAGGAGTTAAATTAATCAAGGAGGTTAATTAATTTAGCAGGGAAATTAGGCGATGTGACTTATTTGACTTAGATTTATGGATTTATTTAAATGGAATAAGAGGGAATATGATAAGAGCTAATTAAATAAAGATTTTGATTTATTTAATTAAAAAGGGATAGTGTTAAGATTAAATCAAATAGGGTTTTAATTTTATTTAATTTTAAATGGATAGACTTCAGAATTTGTCAAATAAATTGATTATTTAATTAAATAGGGATAATTAGATTAGATGGATTGATTTAATTAACAAAAGAAAGTGACTTAATTAGACAAAATGATTTATTTAATTAAGAGATGAATATTGATGAATTTAATCAGATAGGGGAATTTGATTAAATGGTTAGACCGAGAGATGATTTAGGAAGAGACGATATTAGTAAGTTAGGATCGAATGCACAATGTCAATCAATATATTTTCGATGTCTACATTTTGCCCCTCTTTGAAGCAATGCACTCGTTACATTGGTTCAAAGAATACACGATCTCGATCAAAACCAAAATTTTTGATATTCAAAAACTTGCCCCACTACTACATGGTGAGAGAAAACATGCCATTATAATGCCCCTTCGAGAGATAGGATGAAAATTTTAATTTTTTGGGTGATCTCGCAAAAAAAAGTGACAAAGTGCCTGACAGGTCTGAAAGGAGTCTGGGAGGCTAAAAACGTGTTTAAATGCAATAAAACGATGAAAAACAAGCCTCAAACAGACAAAAACAGGTTCAGGGGTCCACAACCCTAGCAAGACAGCCCTAGAGGGTCAAAAAACCCTAATTTTTAGGCTTAAAAGGGGCCCTATGGGTCACTTTCAAATCATTTTCACACACCTCCACTAGCAAACATGCGATTCGAGTTCTTACCTCTTGACAATATGGCGCAACGATGGCCGCCGAGTGATCTATGACATGGAGGAGGGACGCGAGTGTTGTACCTGAGTCCTCGCTATGCGTGACATTATTTTATTCAGTCCGGATTGAGCTACAAATGAGTGCAAAGATTATATCACCTCCCACTCCATTTGAAGTGCAATGATCATTTAGGGTTTGGTTACCCCGGATAGGCAGTGATATTCCGATCGGGATGGGATATATTATTTTGGGAAGGATGGTTAGGGATAGACTAGTTAAGTTTTAGTAGGGAGCCGATCCTTAAGCTTCACTACAAGGATCTCCGCAGTATGCTTATACATGGATGGAAACATTTAGGAAGTGGAGTTACCTTCTTTGCATGTTTGGAAATTAGGAACTGACATTCATTACTCGTCCATGGAATCGTCCGATTCAGATGAGGGAATAAAGGATGCCTTGGTGACTGATCGGAGGTGGTGTGTCCCTTCACACCTGCTGGAAACCGCGAGATCCCTCTGGTAGGTCATAGATGAGATAGCATGTTCGCGGAGACCATACCGATCTGACTGGATAGACTAACGATATGGGCAGCTCTTCTCTGCCGTCGAGGATGTCCGATACATGTAGGGGCAAGAGCACTATGATGAAGATACACGAGGGCATATGCTTGTCGATTCGAGGCAAGGATGGACAAATGGCCGACTAAATGGCCGTGTTTGCACACGGCGACCACGAGGGATCATGGGGCTAGGTATTCCTACCACGGAGGCGGTTGACAACTTTTGACATTTGGTGGTCCGACCTTGGACTTACGATCAGGGCTTGGCAGACCCAGGGACTATGCAGGCTTACAGAGACTGGTTCAGACCTCCTCTTTGGTTGACTGTTCTAGGTGAGGATCCAGAGGCGTACAGGGTCAGAGGTAGGGGGAGAGGACGAGCACGAGGGTGAGGACCGAGGATCGAGATCCAGCAGGATCCACCAGGGGTGCCCCTAGTTCCACCAGGTGACGAGGATGTTCCCATGTAGGACCAGCAGCAGGATTCGCTAGTCCCACCACCACGAGTTGAGGGTGAGGGTCAGGTCCATGCGCAGCCATGGGCACAGCCAACAGGGTAGGCAGGCGCACAAGATGCCTTGATTTTGCAGTTACAGGCATAGATTTAGGTAGTGACAGCTGAGAGGGACCAGGCACGGGCTGAGAGGGAGCAGCTGAGAGCAGAGAGGGATCAGGCTATGCAGCAAAGATAGGCTGCAGAGCTACAGGCAGCCATGGAGCTAGGCCGTAGGCAGCAGATTGAGAGTATGACAACCTCCTCATCCCAAGGTACTGTGCCGGTCTGATCCTACAAGGATGCTATCCAAGAGATAGAGTACTACTGCCAGGCCTACCACAACCATGTACCTAGAGCATATTGGGTTCCCGAGTACTCAGAGCGGGCCAGTCAGAGACCACCAGAGGGTCATGGTGACAGGGGCGAGGTCAGTATCCATGGAGATTAAGCTTGATCCAGATATTATGATGTACCTTTTGTGCTTTATGGGCTCATTTTTGATAGCCCGATGGGCATTTTGTACTGATTGACACATATGTACAATGATCCGATTATTATTCTTTTGTACTATGACAGTTGATGATATGATCTATATGAGTCGATTTTGATGAGATGTACCGTATACTTTTATTTATGCATGGATGGTTTATTTCTATATGCTTTGCAATGATGTTCCTATGGATGCATTTATTTCTAATGATGTTATCTATATGGTGATTTATTTTATGCTGGTGCCATTTGTGATATGGATTTGATTTATGGGATATGCAATGATATGTGGGAAAATGTTTCTATATGAGATGATTTATGGATGAATGTGATGTGATGCAATGGTCGTGATAAAATGAAATGATGGTATAAGATGCTTAGAATAACAAATGTTATTATCCTGAATGATGATGTATGTGATGCAATGATATGTTAATGCGATGATATGCTGATGTGTAATGAAGTAAATGCTTATATGTCTATTTGCTTATGATTATAATGATTATGGAATGCTTTTATAGATGCTATGTGATGATTTAGATGGTAATATGAAATGGTTATGAAATGCAAATGAATGCTATGCGATGCAATGCCATGGGTGAAATGCGATGACATGTATACACCTATCTATGAAAAATGTTTATGATAACCTATTTATATGATGATTGAAATGCGATGTCTCCTATATGATATGTTTATGCAATGTGTATGATTTCTATATGATATGCTTATGCAATATGCTAATGATTTGTGGATGCAGGATCGATGATGATGATGGTGATGATGGTGATCAACTGTCATAGTACCTTGTTAGCACGGTCAGTAAGGAGAGAAGAAGTCATTTCAACAAGACGCAAGATGACACAAATGCAGATGATGATGATGATGATGATGATGATGATGATGATGATGATGATGGTGATTACTTGCCGAGGAATTGAGATTTTCAAAGGGCCAAATTTTCTTATGTTTGATAACACGCATGGTACGATGCATCAAGGTATAAAAAACCAGGATGGCGTAGTACCTAGTGCGATGGAATTTGACTCGACAATCAAATAGGACTATCCTTGTTCACACTTGACATATAGAAACCTTGCTAGGATGTACTTCAAAAGTTTTAGACACCTCAGACCAAAACACGGAAAGGTAAACCTTTCCTTGTAATAGTCAACAAGTTTCCCTAGACCTCTTCCATACATACCTAACAAAGCAAGTATTCGCCAAGGTTATATTGCAAGAACGTCCAACAAGCATAGCAGACAAAAGATAATGATCATTGCCCCATTCCTATTTCAACCACTGCTTTGGATATCACCGACGTCCTTGGAATGAGCACAAAATAAGATAAGTCAAAGATAAGACCAAGTAAACAAACAAACAAACTGATGCTCTTCAATATCACTAACGGAAAGAGGATGTGTTTTCTAAGATGATAACTGAAACTTATTGCCAAAAGATAATGCCCATTGTAGGAAGGATTCATCCTAGGACATGTTAGTGGATGGCGGCACGTCATTTCGTTTATAAGGGATGATTGATATGGGACCATTTTAGATGATGTGTTATCGATATGAAGAGATAACCAACTTTCCTACGCACTGACTTAGACTTTAGACTTGACGCTTGGAGTTTTTCGTTAAAACCTGCTAGACTTGTTTCCGATTATTTCACCAAAGGTTGATGATGATGATCAAGTTATTATGGATGATGATTATTGCGGGTGCAAGTGAGATGAGATGGATGGATTTTTTCAAATATTTGGATGTTTTTGATGTTTTGAGGCTGTTTTTGGTATTTTTAAGATTTTGCAAATGTTTTGATTTTCAATTTTTTGATGTTTTTGGGATTTTCTGAGATTTTGACCAAGAATCTAAACTAAAGACCTATCCTAGGGGCCTCAGGGGCTGATCAACAGATTAGCCTTGCCTATGTTATACACACAGAAACCACGTAGTTCGATTGACAACTTGACTGATTTACAAATGACGATATACATGATGAGATGTTAGTTTATTATGACAGATCATGGACCCTAATCTAAATGTCTCTCTGGGATGACGTGATCAACCTTCCTACGTCAAGCCCGGTGACGCATGTAGTTCCGGCTACAACCTCTATTTTTGGTTTTGAATGACTTTTGACCTATTTCGGACTTGATATGTTTTGAATGTTTTGGATTTCTACCATCCCATGTTTTGGATTGATTTTCTTCATGTTTTTGGATTTTCACATTGAGAATTTAAGACCATACACCTAATCCGGTATCCGATGAGGAATACGCCCCAAATATGGATACGTTAGACTACCCGATAAAGCAGATAAACCGATCTTGAGATGGGCCGAGTAGTACTAGGAGTGGATCATGCGATATCAACGCTAGACCAAGCTATAAGTAATGAGAGTGGATGGATGCTGGGATGGAGGACTCAAACGATGGATGATGGAAGCGAAATAGAGGGATGATGATGAACAAGCCGTAAAGGTCCTGGTGGCTGGAAAGTGCTTATTTACACAAGGCGCCCGTTTTCTAGGTTTTCACCAAGGTACTTGCCCAAAGTGCCTCCAAGGTGGTTTTCACTAGAGGATGATTTTTTGATTTTTTAAATTTTTTGTTTGTCACCAAGACGCTATTCGCCGTGTTTTCACTCCAAAGTAACCATTTTTGTAATTTTGATTTTTTGATTTTTGGTTTATACTTTGAAGATTTCAGCATAAAACTTTTGAGATGGGAGTTATTCATGGCTCCTCGCAGGTTCTTCCTTCTGGGTGTTGGAAAGTTACAAGGCTCTGAATGTGATAACTTCTGGTCGTGGATGGATGAAAAGGTCCCAAATCCAATTATTTGAAACTTGCCTGCTAATCGGGTTTTGGGACATTCTTCCTGATTTTCTTTTTAGAAGACTCACCTCCGGTAAAGTCCGTCATTCTCTTGTTGTAGCTTTGTTTGAGTCTATATTTTGATAGACTTGTGATGATTTAAAACATCAAACCTTTTCATCTAGTAGCTCCGCAAACATTTAATCTTGGATAATCTGCGGTAGTCTTTACTCAATGATGAGGTTTTGCAAACATATTCTGAGGGATGTGGAGCTCACATCTCAATGGGGAGGACAAAATTTCCTCGATCCAGACCAAGGAGAATGGGGTGGCGCTGCGGTGTGCAAATGCTTGTCTGAGCAATCCCAGAGGGTGTGGGATGCCAGGCGCTACCACGGTCTTGCGTCATTAATCGTTTTGAGGATTTTGAGATGGTTTTGTTCGTGGTCATTAGCCATTGTCTCGTGGGATAATATGGGTGAGAAATATACCCGATTTTGAATTTCTCGCGACAAGTCATGTCCCCGGTCGTTTGAATATGTCCATTATCTAAGATAATGCAGGACACGAACAAAAGATGAGAGCAGTCGTGATAAACTTTGAGATCGGTTTCCCAGCATATATATCGCCATGGGTATAGCCTCCACCCACTTTGTGAAGTACTCCATTGCAGTGATGATGAATTTGTGGCCATTGGATGAGGTGGGTGTGATTTTTCCAATGAGGTCGAGTCCCCATTGTGAGAAGGGCCATGGTGTGATAATTGGATGAAGCTCTTGAGCTGGAGCATGGATGAGATATCCATACCGCTGACATTGTAAAACACTTTTAGTACGATCATGCACTCTCTTTCCACATTGTGGGCCGCAGAATACCCCAGCCCTCAGCAATTTCTTTGGTGATGGTCATTCCACCTCGAAAGTGAGCCACACAGATACCCATTATGAACTCCTATGAGCAGCAACAATGCCTCCCTCATGATTTAAACAAACAGAGTACAGTACCTTCTATGCTTCTAACGATAGTATCACCTAGGATGACAATATGGATGCCTTTTTGATAAAGGTTCATTTAAGGTTTGATGGGAGGTCAGCGGGTATGACTCCTATGTGAAGATATGTGTAGATGTCATGGTACCAAGGATCACTAGGACCAATGATTTCACACATGAATTCCAATCCTGGTACCTCAAATGCGGGAACGAGAAGTTGCTCAATCAAGAATTCGTATCTTGGGACATTGTTAGGGATATTTAGCAAGGATCCAATTGTCGCCATGGCATCTGCTACTCTGTTGTTGGTTCTTGGAATCTGCTCAAATGTTATGTCAATGAAGGATTCTTTTAGAGTCCACCAATTTCTCGTATGGAGTGAGCTTATCATCCTTAGTCTGATATTCATTATTGACCTGGTTTATGATCAACTGAGAGTCTCCGTAGACTTTGAGGGCTATGATATTCCATTGCACTGCTATCCTAAGACCTATAGTCAAAGCCTCGTATTCTGCTATGTTATTTGTGCAAGGAAATACTAGTTTGTATGACCTTGGTATGTAGTCCCCCTGTGGGGTGATGAAGAAGACATCAGCTCTTGATCCGTGCTGCATGTATGAGCCGTCGAAGTATAGTTTCCAGTGATCAGATATATTGAGGTTAAAGATGGACTCATCTGGAAACTCTGAGACAAGAGGATTCTCAGAATAAATGGGTGCTTCTGCTAGTTGATCTGCAATAACTTGACCTTTAATGGCTTTGCGCTCCTCATACTCAATGTCGTACTCTGATAATATCATTACCCATTTTGCCATTCTGCCGGTTAGCATTGCCTTTGATAGTAGATATTTGAGGGGATCAATTTTTGCAATGAGCTTTATCTTGTGTGCTAGCATGTAATGTTTGAAATTTTGGGATGCAGACACTACTGCGAGGCAAGCTTTCTCGATGAATGAGTAATTTAGCTCATGACCACCCATTGTCCCGCTACTGGATATAGTAGATAGCCCTCGTCTCCATTTTCATATCATGTCGAAGCTAGGGAGAGCTCCCATACCGCCGCTATCGTATACATATAAGATCAATGGGCTTCGTAGATAGGTGGCATTTAACACTGGTGGTGCCGTGATATATCTTTGATTTTTAAAATGATTCTTCAAGCACTTTGTATCCCATTTATATGCTACCCCTTGTGGGAGTAGGTGGAATATGGATTCTATTTTGTCCATTGTGCTATGAACCGTTTGATGGATTGAAGTCGGCCCTGGAGACCTCTCAGTTGTTTTAATGTCCTTGGTGCTTCCATCTTGAGGATTGCTTTTACTTTTTCCAGATCCACCTCAATACCCCTCATGGACACTACAGGAATCCAGCAATTTACTCCGATTAGGCGTCAAGACGACTTTGACTGAATCGACTTTGTATTCCTCTAGTCTCAAAAGATAGCCTGGCTGCTATATGATCTTGTCTTTTTCTTGACTAAGCTATAATTTCATCTACATAGTCTTTGACTATTTTATGAATCATGTCATGCAATATTAATGTCATGGCCCTTTGCTAGGTTGCTCCTGCATTCTTTAGGCCGAATGGCATCATGTTCCAGCAGTAGGTCCCCATGGACAAGTGAAAGCCATCTTGCGTTGATCTCTTCGCTATCATGATCCGTTATATCCCCGAAAATCAATTCATGAGTGATAGCATCTCATGGTTGTCATGTCTACTATCATGTCACCGATGTTGGCAGCTGGAAATCAATTGGGACATGCTTTGTCTAAATATCCTGTCCGTATTGTGACTGATAGTCTACGTTTTGGAACAAAATTAAATTTTGGATACCCATTCCGATAATCGTATCACCTGAAGGAATCTTGCATCTAACAACTTTTTGAGCTCCATTTCCTTGACTAACAAATGATTTGAGGATGCATCTTCAAGCTTTGTTTGACCGGTTTTGCTTCAGAGTACACCGCTAAATGATGAACCACAACTTCGATCTAGCCCCCTGCATGTCGCCAGAACTCCATGTAAGTTTATTTAGTTCTTCCTTTAGGAATGCCGCTTAGGAGTTCTTGTTCCTCTCATATTAGTGATCTCTACAGAATGTGATATGCTGGCCTCCGTCTTATGTTGACCGGATTGCATTTTTTAGCCAAGACTGCTGACTTCTCCTGGTGAAGAGCTCTTAGAGGAAGATTTAATCCTTCATCCTCGAGCGCCTCAGAGAGGTTTTCACCGTTGGATATGTCCTTTCTTTTTACTATTTTCTTGTCAGAGAGTGCCACAGTGTGGTTTTCACTCAAGGACTTGGATATGATTCTTAGTTTTCATAATTTTCATGAATCGGATCTAACTGCTTTCCCAGAATAGGCATGTGTGTCCAACTCCATTATAAACCCCACCTTGTGATCTCCATCTGGAATATTATCCCTCAATCCCATGAATTCTGAGAGCACCTCATCATTTTCAAATGTATCGAGAACTGGTGGTCCTCGTTGGTCATAGTCGATCAGTTGGGGGTAGACTAGGTGGATCTCATGATTTGGATGGTTTGGTTCAAAGGAGATGGTGCTAATCATACACAGGGTGGTATCTCCGAATAACCTAGGTAGGTTGGATAAGGTATCTTCATCATCGCTACTAATGTAGGGCTCAGTTATAAAATTATGTGTGTCCTCACCTGTGACTATTGGTGAGTGTAATTGTACTAGCACTGGCTGAGGAGAGGTATTAGCCGTTCTAACCGGAGGACTTCGGCCATGTATGGTTATTCTCAGAGTGGCACATCCAAGACCAAGATTTGTTATGGGTCACATCTCTGGCATGATAGGTATTATGAGCCCATTGTCATTTTGTCCTAGTCTTTGATTTCGGTCGTAACCCATTGCAAGCATCACGTGTAGGCCCTTGCTTCTTTCGTTCATTGGTAAATTAGCTGCAGGTATTTCATCTTGATACAACATGTGAGATGGATTTGCTTCAATAACCTCATGGCCAAGGTCTCCCCATCTTGTGAATTTGGATAGTTTTCAGGATAGGTTTGTGATGTGGAAGCTTGATTTTCTTGTGGGCGTCCCCGTGATCTAGGAGATTGTGGTAACTCTCCTATCACAAAAGCATTGTTAGGGAGTTTGTAGCTTCCACAACCATCCTCCTGGATGATGAACTTGATATCGGAGATGGTGGGGATGGCGGGTGTCTCTGTCGTAGAAGTGGACGTGAGAGTGGTGGGGTCGATATATGATGTGGATGGGCCTTCATCATTCTTTGGCACTTGGGGTATTTTGTAATACTTGGCTTCAATATTTTTGCAATATGAAAACGGTTTGGGATCTCTGTGGACAGTGACCTCTTTTCCATTATGTGTAAATTTCACACATTGGTGGAAGGTTGATGCTACGGCTTTCATCGCATGAATCCATGGGCGTCCCAGGAGGATATTGTATGGTAATTTGAGGTCCAAGACCTGACATGTGGTTTCCATGAGCGTTGGCCCTACTTGAATAGGGAGTTTAATTATGCCCTGAGACACTCTTTCTTGGTCATCATATGCTCTTATCGTAATGCCTTTGCCTTTGTCGATGGAATCTTCTGCTATTTTCAACTGCTTGATGAGGCTAAGAGAACATATATTCAAACTTGCACCCCCATCCACCAAGACCCTTTTGATTTTGCTCTTATTTACGATGGATTCTAAGTGAAGTGCACGGTTGTGAGATGGTTGGGCGGGGAAATCTTGGTCAGAGAATGTAAGGAGATTAGGTGTTATGATATTTCTGACCACAACTTGGAATTGCTCCGCATCGAGATCTACGGGGACAGTGGATGAGGCTAATGCTTCCTCAAGGATCTTTTTATGCGTTGATGATATTTTTAACAACTCCATGATGGAGATGTGTGCTGGTGTTCTCTTGAGTTGCTCTACAACATTGTAGGTATGCAAAATGACTCTAGATGAAGGGACTCTGTTAGGTTGGGATGATCCTGCAATGGTGACTTTGCTGCCTCTTGTGGTGACTCCATAATCTTCGACATGAGCACCCTTGATGGTGATGACCATGTAGTCTTCATTTAGGGAGGCAACGACCGTTTCGTACACATGATTTAGATTTCCCTTCCCTTTATCATTTTTATTCCCTTTGTTGCCATGATTTGGCATCGGATTCGTATAGATTTTAAGGTCTTGATTTCTCGTCGGTTGTTCCACGTTTATGATTTTCTTGTCGATAAGATCTTGGATGATGTTTTTGAGTTTCATGCAGTTGTTCATGGTGTGACCTTTTATTTTGTGAAATTCGCAAAGTTGATTCTCGTTGTACCAAGGGGTTTTGACATCGGGTTCTTGGTAGTTTTCGAATGTAGGAGGTTTGATAAGTTTTTCGTCAATCAACTTTTTCATTATATCCTCCAATGGTTCCCCCAAAATAGCGTATTTGCGTTTTGGATAAGTTTTGCGTTAGGGAGGTCCCCTTTGGTCAGTGAGGTTATTGATGGTGGGATTATTGGTTTGGTATGTTGTGTGATGAGTGTTTTGGCGTTGTGATTGGATTTGCGGTGCGGGTGTATGTTGGCAGGGACCACTAATGACCACCTTGGCATCAACGACACCATCATTAGTAACGTTCTTGTTTCTTGCCCATGTTTGAGGTTTATCATTGTAATTTGATGGTGGGCGATTGTTTTGCTGTTCATGATATGATGTTGATTCAGCAGGTTGAGTCACAAGGCCTCTTTCGATGCTAAGCGCCTTGGAGATCAATTGCTCATAAGTAGTGATACCCTGAACCTTGAGATGAAATGCTAAGCGAATTTCAAGGTTTGCTATGATTGTGCAGACTTGTTGTTCTTCTAGCATGGTCCACTTGCTCCGATTGGCCTTGGATCGCCATCGTTGAAGGAATGAGGCGAAAGACTCATTCTTTCCTTGTTTCCGAGCCGATAATTCTTCGAGACTGACATCCATTGCAATGTTACATGCGTAATTCCTAATGAATGCGTCTTTAATTTCTTTGAATGTTTTAATGCCTGAAGGTAAGCGAGAGAACCATTCTATAGCAGGACCTGCCAAGCTCCTAGGGAATAGCCACATCAGATAAGTATCGTCATATGCGACCTCCATACAATGAACCTGGAATTCCCTGATGTGATCTTTAGGGTTTCCCATCCCTCGATATTTGTCAAATTTGGGGATTTCAAATCCCTTGGGGAATGGTTTCATGTCTAGGCTCCTATCAAATGGATAGGGACACAAGTTGCTTGGCGCTTTGGTTGTCCGCCCTGAAGGTCGAGCACTTGTTGCGAGAGCAACCTGAGTTGTGTCGTCACATCATTCTGGGGATCGGGGGTGGGATGAAAGTGTTTTGGGGTGTTTGAATTGTGGTTTGGATGGATGGGTTGGTCAGTGCATTGTTCGATGGTATCAGTATGTTGTGGCGGGTGAAGTAGGCTTCTACTTGCTTTTGGATGAACAATGCTTGTTGTTGATCTTGTTGTTGTTGCGCTAGGATTTGTGCTTGTTGTTGCGCTTGTTGCTGCTCTAACAATGCTTATTGTTGTGCTTGCTGTTGTTCCCACAATGCTTGTTGTTGGGCTGCCAATTATGCCGCTTCTTGCTGCTCTTGGAATTGCTTTAGTGCTTGCTGGTATGCTTGCACTTGCGCTGCTTGTGCAAGAAGTTATGCTTGAGCTTGCGCTTGTTGTGCTTGATATTGAGCTTGTGCTTGGGCTTGTGCTGCTTGCGCTTGTGCGGCTTGTTGCTACAATAATAGTTGTGCTTGAGCAACTCTTTGTGCTTGCAATGCTTGTGCGGCTTATGCAGTTTGTTGTTGTTGCTATTGCAATAAATCTTGGGCTTGTTGTGCTTGTTGCACTTGTAATGCAACTTGTGCAGCTTGTTGCATGGCTTTTTATTTTTGAACTTGTTGATATCCTCTTTGAAAAGCGGCTTGCAATGCTGCGTCGTATTGGTTTGATGTGGTGAACATTGGTGGTGGTGGAGGTGGTGGTGGATTTGGAATGGTGGTAGATGATGATGTTGTGTTGATGTTTTGCATGTTGGATAATGGTATTGATGTGATTGGTCCTTGTGAGACCATGCTTTGTGAGGTTAGGGGTGTGTTTGATGATGTTGCCATTGCTTGTGTGTTTGTCGTTTGTTGTTGCGATATCAACGATAAATTTTGCGTGTTTGGTGCAATGCTTTGATTGATGGTTGGGATATAGGTTTGACTGATACTTGGTAGGGGAGGGAGCCCTAAACCAAGGAGTGGTGTGGATGATAATGGCAATGGCAGAAGAGGTGAAAATGTGAGAGGTGTGAGTTTTTGTGAAAATGTTGTGGTGTTGAATAAGCCTCCTAGTCCGAACGTATCTCCCTCTTCTTGTGAATTTGTGAGAAGAGGTGTTTGAGGAGTTGCGTGAAAGAATGATGATGATGGATCATGATGAAATGTGAGAGGAGTGTTTTTGTGTAATGGGTTTTGGGGTATGCTTTGTTCCAAAGTGGTGTTTGCATCTAGACTTTGATTATTGACAAGGGGATGTGATTGAAGAGCATTGAGGAATGTGTTTCCCTTGTTGACATTTGGTTGGGTTGGAGCAAACGATGTTGTGATTTGTGGAATGTTTTGTGTGATGTTTTGAGATGGAGGTGTGGACGAAATGGGAATGGTGGATGAGATTGGGGGAAATGATGTGTCCACGATAGTACTTACATCAAAATCCGAAGGCAACTTGGCCCCTTGTTTTGCTAGTTCAAGCATGTACAACGAAGGGTTGAGTCTCATCATGATGTTGATGATTTTATGATTCTCTGGATTTTGGAGCATTTTTGTCATTTCCTCACGAGACATTCCGAAAGTGAGGTCCTCTCCTTGATTTTCTTCTTGGGGATTTTGTGATGATGAGAGGATCAATGGATTGCTTGATTCTGCTAGATTCATTTATGCATTGGTTTGGCTAAGATCACTTGAAGCGGGTGTTTCTTTTTTGGCTTCCATACTCTTCTTGTATTGAGATCTTGTTTGAACCATAAAAAAAAATCAATCTTTGGGAATATGGGAGATGAATCTCTTGATTCTTTGGATCGATTGTTATTTTATGTCCCAAAGTGAAAGTTTTTAGGATTCCTTTTGAGGATCAAAGGTGATGATGATATGATGATGATGTTTTAAGGATGAATGGTATGGATGTTCTTGGCTTTTGATAAATCTTGAGATGAGACACTAGGTTTTAGGACTTTGGATTTTGGTTTTGATTTTGGGATTCGGTCCTTGATTTTGATTTTGATTTTGAACAAAAAGACCCTAAGATGTTGGATGATGATCTAAGGGATAGATTTGTTCAAAGGATGATAATTTGAATATGTGTGAGGAGAAGGATGCATCTACCCACACCTATTCAAACAAGATGATTTGTTTCACTAAGCATATGGAGAAGGATTCATCTACATATACTAAGCTAGACAAGATGATTTTGATAACTTTGACTAAGTATATGCAAAAGGATGCATCTACACATACCTAGCTAAAGATGTTTTTGCTAATGTTTTCAAGGATTTTGTCTTAATGATATTGATGATTTTGATTTTACCATAAAGCCTAGTATCAAGGATGATTTCAAGATTTTTCAAAAAGGTGATGATGAGATTGAATTTGTTTTGATGTTTTGAAGGATGAAAAATATTTTGATGTGTTTTTTGATCCTAAGATGAACCTAAAAAGATACACTTTGTTTTCTTAGACCTAGGTATTGAAGAGCATGCAAATGCTTCCTAATGACCTTTGCAACCAAGAAATGATTTTATTTGAACATTCATTTTCAGATTTTCAATCAATGATTTGTGCTTTGGGATTTGGAGTCTTCAACACATATGAAAGTTCATTTTTCTTAGCTTTGCTTAATGCCTTCATTTTACCAAAAACACTTTCTTCAATTAGGTTTTCAAACTAAGATGTCCAATTTCTTAATTTCTTCAAACCCCACAAGATATGTTATGTGGAAATTTAATGAACTTAAGGCAAGGGTTTCCTATTGTTTACTTAAGAAGACAAATTGAGATTTAATCCAATGTTTAGAAACCTCTAAGGATGTGAATCCCAAGGGAAAGCAATAACATATGGATTGAGCCAATGGTATTTGTCTTCAAAAGGGTTTGAAATTTGGATGATGTTAAGTGTTTGCTTCCATGATGTTTTTGATCAAGCAATGCATTTTGTAACCCAAGAATAATTACAATCCCATGGATGTGTAAGACAATATTTGTTGGATTCCCACTTGGACAAGTCCAGCTACGCTTATCTCTGGTGGATGGTTAGATGCTTGACCCCACTGGCTACCCTCCATGACACTCACTTATACGGGGCAGCCAAGCATCAACACCCATGAAACTCCCATGGCATGCTTTCCATCTCTACTAGAAGACCGTAAAAGTGTGGGGTGGCTTCAAAACGACCGTTCTTGCACCAACAAATAGATAAAAGGATTTTGGAAAATTCTAGCACATGGGTTTTAGTAAGGACTTTCCGTTCGTAGGAGTTGACCCAACGTGGCAAGAGTCCCCTTTTGGATCCATCTTGTTGGAGTCAACCGCGTGATATTGGCGCTTCTTCCAATATCCACATTTATATCCCAGTTGGAAATACTCTTGGCTTTAGAGTGTTATCAGTTGAGTCATTCCCTTGGGTGATTACTTTTTCCCCAAGGCAGGCCCTCTAGGATAAACAAAAGCGAATGAGGAATAATATTCGTAACTCGATCAATCCTTGTTTGGCAACAAGAAGAGAGAATATACGCAATGAAGTCCCCACTCACACTTGCACAATAGTTTGTTCAATTTTAAGCCCAAATCGAAGTGTGGAGGTGATTGCTTTGTTTGAAGCCAAAGTCATGGAAAAGACCTTTTGATTCTCAAGATCGCTATAAAGTGCGAGAGAAGTGCATACGTCCTTTTCCAATACCTTTAGTCCAAGTAAGCCCTCACGAAAAACACTACACTTGTTCTTTTTAAATCCTCAAAGCAATATGTGAGTTCATTTTAGAGCACCAAATCACAAGTGAAAGACATTTGTTCAATTGTTTAATCCATAAACGAAATCTAGTAAGTTGTTGATCCTAAGATTCTTTTTAATCCTTTTGCAAGAAATAAACAAAAAGAATCTTTTTTAAACCCAAATGAAAGCTAGTGTTCTAAAGAAAGAAAAAGATGACAAATTCTTTAAAGAAGTGTTAAACAAACACTTAAATGTTTAAAAAAACTTTGATAGACAAGATATCATCACCGTGCTCCTTCTTCCTTTGCTTTTTTCTTCCAACCTACAAAGTAGAAAAAGTCAGATTCTAGAAAAACACATAAGTTAGAAAAAAAAACAAAAATCAGAGGAAGAAGCAATCATTAAAAACACGTGCTAAAAAAAAATAAAAATTTCCCCTTTATTGTCTCCCAGTGTCGCAACTCGTGAAGGCTTCGCTATTTTTTTCTTCTAGCGGTGCTCTTACAGTGCCGCTTACCAGTCAGAGGTGCTTTGTGTTGGGACAGAGAGCACGATTGCATCGCTCTTTTCTCCCAGCTTTGCAGTTTTTGAAAGCGTCAGAGTTTAGAAATTTTTGAAACTGGTACAGATTGGCGAGTCCAGCGGCGGAGTTTAAAATTTGAAATTTTTGGGCAGGATGAGTTCAGCGGTGCTAAAAGAGAGACACTGATGAGCCTGCCGTGAAAAAATAGCGACACTGACAAGCCCATAGCGCAAAAACAACGACGCTGATGAGCCTGCGTTGGAATTTCCTGTGTGTGCAGAAAAAGCGCAATTTTTTTTATGAAAATGTTAGAATTTATGACTTCAAGCCCTCCTTTTAGCGCCAAATGTGCGAACCCTTTTCCTAGTACCTGCAAAACAACATGAATAAACGAGTTAGAGAAGGAAATGCAAGCTAAAAGAAGGATTCCCCATGAAATCCATTTACAAATTAAACTAGGAATGAAAATAATGAAGAACACAAAGAAAATGATAAAAACTTGATTCAATCCTAATTCAAATAGCAAACACTTGATCCCATGGGGGAATTGGTGCCAATTTGATGTGAAATTGGCCCTTTCCCAATTCCTATGATGCAAGATTCGAATGTTGAAGAGATTGTTGATCCACTTGTGATGAAAAAGGTGAGAACTCCAAGCCAAATTTAAAAGCCTAGCTAAGAATTCAAATGATGGATGAAATTGGCTAATGATTTGAGCATAGTAAGTTTACTCAAATTGTGGATGGATAAAATGAAGGATGATTTCTTCATTTATAGGATTTCAAGATGGATGAATGTCCAAATTTGAGCAATGGGACTAACATTCATCCATGATATGGTGCCACTTGTCAAGCTATGAATGGATGATGGTTGTGCAAGATTTGGGGTTTGTGCCAATAAATGCCAATATTTGAAATTCAAATTTGTTGAAATGACATGTAAGAGGGAAGGGAAAATGCAATAAATGCCACTTGGCTCAAAGCAAAGGACATGTAAAAGGTTTTAAATGCCTTGTTGGATGTACATGTTGACTTGGAATTTTTGAATTCAAATTGAAAGAATATTCCAAAAAGATGTCTTGTGAGGAAAATAGGGATTTAATAAATGAGTTAAATCTATTTTCATGTGAAACTTGCATTATCTAGAGGATGTGACATGAGATGAGGTTAAATTAATCAAGGGTTAATTAATTTAACAGGAAATTAGCTGATGTGACTTATTTGACTTAGATTTATGGATTTATTTAAATCAAATAAGAGGGGAATATGATAAGAGGCTAATTAAATAAAGATTTTGATTTATTTAATTAAAAGGGATGGTGTTAGATTAAATCAAATAAGGTTTTAATTTATTTAATTTAATGGATAGACTTTAGAGATTTAATGAAATACATTGATTTTTTAATTAAATAGGGATAATTAGATTAGATGGATTGATTTAATTAATAAAAGAAAGTGACTTAAGTAGACAAAATGATTTATTTAATTAAGAGATGAATATTGATGAATTTAATCAGATAGGGGAATTTGATTAAATGGTTAAACTGAGGGATGATTTAGGAAGAGATGATGTTAGTAAGTTAGGATCGAATGCACGATGTCAATCAGTATATTTTCAATGTCTACAGGTCTTATTTGATGCCTCAACTTGATCGTTTCCTTGGGGGTAGTAGGGGGTAGAGAATCGATGTTAGATATTGAATCGCTGGCATAACTCACGTACATCCTAGTTTTTGAAAGATGTCCCATTATCTGAGATAAGGGATTGTGGAACATTGTGGCAAAAAATAAGGTAGTTGAAGATGAACTTGGAGATTTGTTTCCCCCTTATGTGGGATAACTTCCACCCACTTCGTAGAGTATTCAGTGGTCATGATGATGAACTTGTGACCATTAGATGAGGTGGGGGTAATCTTTCCTATAAGATTGAGACCCCACTATGAGAAAGGCCAAGGTGTGACAATTGGTTAGAGTTCCTGAGTTGGAGCATGGATAAGGTCCCCATGTTGTTGAAATTGTATACACTTCTTCATGAACTAATGATCCGCTCGTTCCATGGTTGGCTAGTAATACCCCGTCCTCAAAAGTTTCTTAGATAAGATCATACCACTATAATTTGAACTACAAATGCCTTTGTGTACTTTTGTTAATGCGGTGAAGGATTCCTCTTGGTTGAGACACTGTAATAATGTCCCCTCGATGCTTCAATGGTATAGGGTATCATCTAGGATAATGAATCGAGAGGCTTTTTTGATGAAGGTTTTCTTAAGGTTGGAAGTGATGTCAGTGGGAAGGAAACCCTTGTTTAGATAGGTAAAGATGTCATGATACCACAAGGAACCTAGACCAATGATTTCACACATGGATTTAGAGTCAGGAGTGTCGAAAGTTGGTACAAGGAACTGCTCTATAAGGAATTCACACTAAGGAATATTATGTGACATGTCTAATAAGGATCCAATGGTTTCTATGGCATCCATTGCTTGATTGTTAACACAAGGGATCTTCTCAAAGGTTATATCAATGAAGAAGTCCTTTAGATCTTCCACCATTTTCTTGTAGGGTGTTAGCTTATCATCCTTGGTCTAATAATCATCATTGACCTGATTTATAACCAACCGTGAATCTCCGTAGACCCTCAATCTTAGGATTTTCCATTGTGCTACAATTTTTAACCCTATTATGAGAGCTTCATACTCAGAAATATTTTTAGTGCATGGAAAGGATAGTTAGTATGATTTTGGAATATAGTCACCTTGTGGGGTGATAAAGAGAATGCCTGCCCTTGATCCATGTTGGGTATAGGATCCATCAAATTACATCTTCCATTGATCTGCTACATCAAGGATGAACATCAATTCATTAGGAAACTCATATACCAATGGATTCTCCACATAGATGGGTGCCTCTGCCAGTTGATCCGCAATTACCTATCCCTTGATAGATTTCCTATCCACATACTCTATGTCAAACTATGTTAAGATCATTACCCACTTAGCCATACACCCAGTGAGAGTTGCTTTGGACAACAAATATTTCAATGGGTCAATTTTATAATGAGCTTGTGTTGGGAAAATGTGTCTCAACCTTGCAATTATATACGGTTTATTGTTGATAGGATGTGTGTTGGTATGTGGTGACTGATCATGCAAATACTTTACACTCGTAACAATATATGGGGTTTGGGGCATCACCCTGATTTTTTTTTCGCTGACACATCAAGGTTTTTTCCTGCTAACACGCCAAGGTTTTTTCCTATTGACACGTCAAGGTTTTTCCATTAACACACCAAATGAAAAATGACCTTGTAAAACCCTATTTCTAGAAGGTTCCAAGAAGCTTGTTATAAGCGACTGGGTTGTATGTAGACAAGGGTGTATTATGAGAGTCTGATAGTGGTTGTGTTGTCTCTTGATCTCTGGTGGTGATACTCCTGTGAGAAGCTTGCTTTGCAAGTATATTATAATCTTTTGATTTCTAGATAATGGATGACTTTTGGAGTGTGGGGTTTTTCTCTCAAAAGGGTTTTCCCCACATAAATCATTGTGTTGTGGTATGCATGATATTTGTGTTTACTTCTGTTTAAGTTTTTGTAATTGTTAAAGATCTGTAAAAGTGTTACATTATTCTCCTCTCAAGGTTAGATATGAAGCTGTTATGCTACCTTAGCTTCCTTACAACTTGATTTGATGTGCAAGCATATAGTGTCTGAATTTTTGTGAAGAAAATACTATTGCTAGACATGCCTTTTCGATGGATGAGTAATTCATTTCATACACCAACAAATTCTTGTTGATATAGTATATCACTCTTTCCTTTCTTGATTCATTGTGTTGGTCAAGAAGAACACCTAATGCTGTTGATCTAGTCGAGATGTATAAGATTAAAGGCTTGTTTGATATTGGTGGCATGAGGACTGGAGGTGTTAGTAGATAGTCCTTGATTTGCTAGAAGGCTATATCACATTTATCATCCCACTTATCTGTTATCCCTTTGTGGAGAAGGTGAGAAAAGGGGTGGATTTTGTTTGACAACTGCATTATGAATCTCCTAATAGATTGTAGCCTTACTTGTACACCTTGCATCTATTTTAATGTTTTTGGTGGCTCCATGTCTAGAATTGCTTTCACCTTGGCTGGATCTATCTTGATCCCTCTTTGTGACACTATGTAGCCAAGAAGCTTTCTTGATGTAACCCCAAAGACACACTTTTTTGAGTTTAGTCGTACCTTACATTCTTTGATTCTATCAAAGATTGGTCCCAAAACTACTATATGCTCCTTTCTTGTCTTTGATTTAGCTAGGATATCATCCACATAGTCTCCAATTGTTTTATGGATCATATCATGAAAGATTAGGGTCATCACCCTCTGATAGGTTGCTCCAACATTCTTTAACCCAAACAACATCATGTTCCAATTGTATGTTCCCCACAGACAAGTGAATGCCATTTTATATTGGTCCTCCTTAGCGATCATGATTTGGTTATAGCCTGAAGATCCATCCATGAGTAATAACATTTCATGTCTTGCGGTTGGATCAACAATGATGTCGATGTTTGGGAGAGGAAACTCATCTTTCAAACATGCTTTGTTTAAGTCCCTAAAGTCTGTTCAAATTATGATGCCCCCAGTGGGTTTGGAGACTGGCACTAGGTTGGAAACCCACTCAAGATAGTTGATTGATTGGATAAATCCGATGTTAAGGAGCTTTTGTAATTCTAATTTAACCAATAATGCTATCTGAGGCTGCATCTTTCTCAATTTTTATTTACTAGTTTTGCTTCAGGATAAACTGCTAGGTGATGTACAACCACTTCAAGATTGATCCTAGGAATATCTATGTAGGACCATGAAATTTTTTCCCTTTTCTCTTTAAGGAATGCTGCCAAGTTTTTCTATTCTTCATCTAACAATGGTTCAACATAGAAGGTTATTTTGGGTGCCTCCTCCATTCCCACATTCATTGTATTTTCTTTCTCTACAAGGATTGCTGATTTCTTTGGATGCATTGCACTGAGGGGGAGATTGAATCGCTCATCCTCCAATGCCTCAAAGAGGTTTTCACCTTCAGATTTATTCTTTCTTTTTACCATTTTATGATCCGAAAGTGCCATAGTGTGGTTTTCACTTAAAGATCTACACATTTTTCTCATGCCATTTATTTTACAACTGAGGGATTCAATCATCTCCCCATAGTACGCCTATGTGTCTAGCTCTATGTCAAATCTTGATTTATGATCCCCACATGGAAAGTCATCACGGAGCCCCATAAATTCATAGATCACTTCATCATTTTTTAACACATCCAAAATCGATGGTCCTCGTTGGTCCTAGTCAATTAGTTGGGGATATACTAGCTTTAGTTTAGAGATTTGGGTGTTTGGGGTAAAGGATGTTGTGGTTATCATAAATATGGAGGTATCCTCAAATAAGTTAGTGACATCAAGGGGAAAGTCATCTAGGGTATTATCACAAGATGTTGGTAACCAAGAGGAAGTCTTGACCCTGTTATTAGAAGTACCCTTGCCAATAAGGGTCACCTTTCTATCCTAGTTTTTCATTCTTGTTATACCCCCATCCCATCATTAGTTGTAATCCCTTACTATCATCTTCCATTGGGAGAATAGGAACATGTATTTCATCCCGATACAATAATTTGGATATATCTTCTTCATTGATGTCCTCTTTGTTTAGGTCCCCCACTTGGTGAAGGTGGTGGCTGCTACTATTATTGTTTCAAATACTTTTTTGATAGGTTGGGGTTTCTTGTGAGATTTAGGGGAAAGAGGTAACTCTCCAAGCACAAAAGTATCCTTCTTCATATTATAATGCCCACATCCATTATCCTTGATTATTTCCTTGATGTCTGGTATATTCTGTACAATGGGTGTTTTGGATTTTGAGGTAGATGCCAAGAAATATGGGTCAACAAATGAGGAGAAGGATGTGGACCCTTCATCATTCTTCAATAATTGTGGGATCTTGTAAAATTTAGCCTCAAGATTATTACAATAGTAGAATGGCTTAGGATCACCATGGATGGTAACTTCTTTATCCTCAAAAGGAAACTTGACACATTGGTGGTACATGGAAGCTACAACTAGCTTGAAATGAATCCATCGTCGACCGAGAAGAATTTTATAAGGAGGTTCAAGATATAGAACTTGGCATGTGGTTCCAACAATATTAGGTCCTACTTGGATAGGTAGCTTGATTATGCCATGAGACACCCACTCTTGATCATTGTATGCTCTTATGGTCACAGTCTTCATTTTTTCAATAAAATCCTCTGAGTGACCCAAGTTTTTGACTAACTTAAGGGTGCAAATTTTTAGACCAACACCTCCATCTACTAGGACTCTTTTAACTTCATTCTTATGAACAACTACCTCAAGATGTAAACACGATTGTGAGATGGCTGCATTGGAAGGTCTTGTTCTAAGAAGGTAAGAAGATGGGGTGTGATGATATGCCCTATCATAGCTTGAAATTTCTCATTATCAATATTCTTAGGTACAAAGGAAGTGGATAAGGCCTTTTCTAATACATCCCTATGTGTAGGGGATAACTTCAATAATTCTAGGATGGAGATTTGTGCAGGGGTTTTCTTTAACTAATCTAGGTGACTGTAGCTGCTAAGGTTAGGCATTAGAAGTGTAGATTGTGCCCTAGGTTGAGATGAAGCTCCTTGAATTTTTACCTTCCCATGTCATGTGGTGACTCCACACCCCGCACTAGGTCCTTTTATGGTGATGGCTATTATGAAATTTTCACAAGATACGACCATGTTGGAATATACATGACATACGTTAGTGTAATCTTTCCCCTTTCCATTTTCATTCCCTTTATTGTGATTCAACATTAGGTTCATGTATATATTTAGGTCTTGGTTACCTGTTGGTTGATCAACAATCACATCCCCACTTTTGATAAGATCTTGGATAATGTTCTTTAGCTTCATATAGCTTGTTGTTTTATGTCCTTTGATCTTGTGGAAATTGCTAAGATCCTTTTCATTATACCAAGGTGGTTTAACTTGAGGTTCTTGATAATTTTGGTAGTTGGGAAGCATGATTAGGTTTGATTGCACCAAATTCTTCATGTCTACTTCGATAGGCTCCCCCAGTGGTGTGTATTTATGATTTCGTGGGTAGTTGTTCCTATTGGGGGGTCCTCTTTGTTGGGTGTTGGTGTTGTTGATTTGATTGTTTGGTGGGGGTGTGTTGGTTTGTTGTACGTTCTACTGTGTGTTGGTTGTTTGATTGGTGGTTTGTTGGGGAGAACTTATGACTACTTTAGCATCAATGGCACCATCATTTGTTACATTATTTTTCTTAGCCCAAATGTGAGGCTTATCATTAGAACTAGTAGATGGGCGGGTGTCTTTGTACGCTTGTGTGGTTCCCTATGAGATTAGGGCTCTCTCAATTTTGAGGGCCCTAGGGATAAGCTCATCATAAGTCATGGCATATTGCATCTTTAATTGAAAGGATAAGTCTGTGTCAACATTAGCAATGATGATTCCTACTTGTTGTTCTTCAAGAATAGGCCATTTTCTCTTACTAGCTATTTGCCTCCATTTTTGTAGGAAACTTGTGAAGGATTCACCCTTGTTTTGTTTGAGGATGTATAGCTCTTCCAAGCTCACATCCATGTCAATATTGAATGAGAAGTGGTCTATGAACCTATCGATTATTTCTTGGAAGTTTTTAATTCTTGGAGGCAACTATGAGAACCAATCAATCGCTGGGATTGCCAAATTGCGTGGGAAAATGTGCATCAAGTAGGAATGATTGTAAGCCACCTCCATACACATTACGTGGAATTATTTGATGTGGCACACCAAATTTCCTCATATTTTTTATTTATCAAATTTTGGGACTTCAAATCTAGGTGGGAAAGGTACCACTACAATGTTCCTATCGAAAGGGTATGGGCACAAGTTCTATTGCATATGTGGTTTCTTGTTTTTCCCCATTTGAATGTCCTAGATTTTCTGCGTGAGCACCTTGATCTATGATGAAAAATCATCTTAAGGATTTGGTGGAGGAGCATATGTGGTGTACTATGGGAGGGAAGATGAGTTGTAGGCAAGATTTTGTTATGAGGGTGTGTTGTATGGTGTGTACGTTGGATTTTGATATTGTGAAGGTGATGGTGATAGGGGTGGAGGTGTATATTCCCCTTGTCCATTTTTATTTATGGAGTTTTGTTGTGTGTTGGCGTATTATTGGGGATTGTAATAAAGACCCTATTGTTGTTGCTATTTTTGTGCAAGGGCTTGTTGTTGTTGGTGTGCCAAAAAAACTTGTTGTTGGGTGTGTTATTGTTGCTATTGTTGCTGTTGCACAATCAAGGCTTGTTATTGAGCTTGTTGTTGTTGTAAGGCTTGCGCTTGAGCTTGTTTCTATTGCAACACTTGTTGATAGGCTTGTTGTTGTTGCAAAGTTTGTGGTTGGGCTTGTTGTTGTAAAGCTTGAGCTTAAGCTTTTTGTGCTTGCAATACTTGTTAATAGGCTTGTTGTTGTTGCAAAGCTTGTTGTGCTTGCAACATAGAAGTGTTTTGATTTTGGGGTACGTGAGATGGATTTTGAGTGACCATGGTGTGAGTGGGTTGTGGGTTGATTTGAGAGTGAGATGGTTGTTGTGGGATGAGATTTTGGGGGTTGTTTTGTGCTATCATTCCTTGTAAAATTGTCGATTGGGGTGGAGGAATGTAGGGTTGGGGTCCCATTTGATTTTGCATTTCTTGGGGGACCAATGGTTACGATGATGGTGCCATTTGGTGTTGCGATATCAATGGCACATTTTAACCTTGGGTCAATCGATGAGAAGGGTTCCCTCGTGTTTTATTTGGGGCTAAGGTGTTACCTTGGTTGATGGGATTTGTGATGAACAGGTTTCCTTGATTTGGATTTATGAATACAGGGTTTGATGTGGTTGGTGGGTTGGTTTGAGTGGTTGGTGGAACCACTTGTTTTGATGTGTCAATGGGGTTGTTGGAATTGCTTGTTAAGGGTTGACCTTGGGTGAGGGTGTTTACTTGCCTTTGTTGATCTACTTGAGATACTTGGCTCACATTTCTTTGTGTAGCGTTAGGAGCACATGTGGTACTTGTGGTGGTGGATGAAGATGGTTGCGCTTGAAATGTCAAGTCCATTGTTGTGTTATGGAATGTAAGTGGTACGTGTGGATGTAGAGGGTTTTTGGGAATGGTGGTGGAAGAATGTGGTTGGGTACTAAATGTGGGTTTCCAATTTATGTTTTACAGAAGGCTGGGATCTTGTGTACCAAAAAGTGTGTTGCCTCCTAAATTGGGATTGTGACCAAGGTTAGTTGCAAGTCGCGTTGCAAGACTATTTACCAATGGTTGACTTGGAGCATGTGATGGGGTTGGTTGAATGATGGGTTGAGTCACACCTTGTGTTAGTGGTTGTGAGATGGAATCTTGAGGAATTGAAGCTACATTTCCTAAGGGTTGTTCACTACGTGTGTTCACATCAAATGTTGAAGGGAGTTTGGCCCCTTCCTTTGCTAAAGCTAGCATGTATTATGTAGGGTTCATTTTCATCAACGAGTTGATGATGTGACTTGTATTAGGATCTTGTTGGTATTCAAGAAATTCCTCTGTGGTGATCTCAAGGGGTTTTTTTTGTGATATCTTCTACCTCATACCCCATGTCTAGTGGATTTGGTGGTTGTTGTGATGGGGTAGAGTGGCTCCCAGGGTCGAATTATTGTGGGTTAGGATCACTTGTGGTGGATGTAGTTTTGGTTTGCTCCATTTTTCTCTTGTGTTGTGATCTTGTTGTTACCATAAATTGTGTTTCAACTATGGGAGAGGTATGTTGAGATTTATATTGTTGGTACTCTCTAGTTGACTCAAATTTTGATGAAAGGGAGCCTCTAAGTTGTTTTGGACCAATGGTGTAAGTGGATGATGAAAAGGGGTGAGTGATATGGAGGATGAACTTTCTAAACTTTTGGACAACACTTTAGACTTAAAGGTTTGGTGTTTTGATGTCTTGGATAAAAGGTTCTAATGAACTTGTAAATCTAAAGGTAGACTTGTGACCTTTAAGATAGACTTGTTCAAAAGGATGATGACTAACTCAACTAAGTGTATGGAAAAAGATTCATTTACACACAAATAGCTAAGTTAGGGGATTGGTTTGATGATAGCCTAAGTCTAGAATGTTCAATGTATCCAAAATTTTCTAAAGTTGTTTGTGAAGTGGAATGTAAAATGTGTTGTGAGATTGCTGAAATGTTTGACCCACAATGTGTTAACCTAAAAGGGACCTTTGTTTTACAAGGCCAAGATGGTGAGAAACATGCTTTACCTATAAAGTGATAAAACCTAAGAACTCAATGTTTTGATAATAGAACTTGGATCCAATGTTGGCAATACTTTCCTTGTTTCACTTTGTTGCTTGGGAGTCAATGGTTTTTGAGAATAAGCCCAATGTGTGGTGTGTTCATTTGGTTTTAAACTTTGATTTTAGTGAGATTTATTTTACTGTATCAAGAAGTCTTAATTAATTTCAAACTAAAATGTCTATGTCTAAGAAACCTTCATTCCACAAAGTCCAATATGTGAAAATCAAGAAGCTAAGGCTATAGTTCCTTATGTTGGCTTTGGAAAGTATGAATTAAGATATAAGTCCAAATATTTAGAAGCCTGTAAAGATAAAATCCTTAGGGACAAGCAACAATATAGGACTTTTCAAAGGTATTCACACTAAGTCCAAAGGGTTTGAAATTTGAGGAACATGTTGATGTTTGTTTAAGTTGTTTTGAAACCAAGAAAAGTGTCAAACTGACTCTGCAAGCAATAACAACCCTAGCTCAAGTGGGTACGCTCTTCTTGGTAGGCTTACCTCATGCCCTGAAGGGATGATTTTACATGCAACTTATGGAGGGAACAAATAGAGGTATATCACCACCTCAAGATTTTTTATAAGAGAATGAACTCTTGAGCTTTATGCCTCAACCATAAATCAAACTTGGTAAGTAACTTCTTGGAAGTAAAATTTCAATGCACCACTTTTAAAGAATGATGAGGAAAAATTGTTTGGCCTCTACATAAAGGTTTTTAATGACACAAACCAAGAACACCGAGACGTATAAATCATCTGCAAGCCACTAAAGGCATTAAGCCATTACCTTCCAACCTATATGTCCAGATTTGGATTAGGCGCAGTATGCTATTTCGTCATAGATTGAAGCTACTATTTTTCAAGTTTGTAACCTTTATATAGCTCGCCTGTAAACATGCTTTATTGAGAGTCTCTTAGATGAGTTCTCCATTGCGGGATGTATCTCATTAGTAGGCCCTTTCTTAATAAGAAAAAAATCTATTTCTCTTCACCTAAGATCACACAAAGTGCAAGGGGAGAGGATACGTAGCAAGTTCTTAGGGTGACCAAGAAAAGAAAGTACACTTGAGTGTTTCTCTTCACCCAAGATCACACGAAGTGCAAGGGGAGTGGATACACACTAAAATTCTACACAAGCAAAGCACTCACGCAATACACTCATTCCTTTTAATCCAAAAAGGAAATGGTGACTTAATTTTAAGCACCAAATTGAAGTGTATGTTTGTATTTGTCCAATTTTAACCAATATCGCAATGGTGAGGATGTATGGGTTCAATTTTAACCAACTTTGAAAGATTTATTGCATTGTATGTTTTAAAACCCAATGGGAATTTAGTGGTCCTAAAACATGAAATGAAGTAGCATATGAGGGGTTATAACATCCCCTAAGTGTTAAAAACATTTTTACAATGTATGGTCAAGTGATAGTATGCTCCTTCACTTCAAGTTTTTCCAAATCTACAAAATTAGTTAGCCTCACAAAAAAAAAACCGGATGTTATGGAAAGATCAGAGAGTGTATGAGACTGGAAATTTAAAGCACAGATGAAAATTTGACTCTCTATTTTACCTGTAAAAGCATCTTTGTTCTGCAATAGCATCACTCTAAACCTATCAAATGCATTGTTGGAAGTTAAATGCGTTGCTCTAGTGAAATGCAATAACGTTGCTTTGTAGAAACCAGTGACATCCAAAGTGTCAAAATATCAATAGCCTAGCAATATTCAAAATCACAATATCAGTCCAAAAACATAATAACATCACAATATTTAAAGGTGTTACCATATTTTAAAAGCATCAATATAGCTAAGTCAAAGGTGTCACAATATTTAAAAGCATCGTTGTAGCCGTCAAAGGCATCGCTCTACCCATGGAACCTGCAACTCACAAAAAATCAAGAGAAATTCATCAAATAAAGTTAGTTCAACCCTCCTAGCACAAAAATGTGATTGTAATCATAGTAATAACTAAATACACCAGATCTAATAGATTTCAAGTCATATTTAACTAACTAAGCTACAATCCCAATGAAATGTTTGAAAATCATTAACAAAGATACCATTTAAACAAAATGATAAGGAAATGCACAAACCCTATCCCATTGGGGGATTGGTGCTGCATTGATGTGGAATGGCTGCCATTTCCCAATACCTTTGATAAAATGAGTGTCTAATCAAAATTCATTGATGAAAACCAAGCTAAAATTTGAAGAAATTGTGCTAAGGGTGGATGCAAAGATGAATAAACGTAGTATTCAAATGTGCAACATAACTTTTCTTTAATGGAAGCAAATCCATTTCTCTCCAAAATGTGAGGTATTTATAAGAGAAAATGGTGAATCAAGGGTCAAAATTGATTTGATCAAAAGGGTTGAGGTGAAGGAATGGATCAAGGATTCTCATCAATGGATGAAAATGCAAGATCACACGGATCAAAGAGCTAATCAATGGCTCACAATGATTCAAACAAACACACTTTCAAAGTTAGAAAGTTTGTTAGGAAAGAATATTCCATTTTTGAAGCTCAAATGGGAGAATATTCCAAGGGAATATTCCCATGCAAGTGGATGGGTGAGGGAAAATTAGTAATTAGTTAATTAAAATAAAGTTTTAATTGTGCAAGTTGAGTAAATTTAGGATTATCATTAAATAATTAATTTATTTAATGAAAGAGGTTCAAATGACATTTAATTAAATAATTAAGATTATTTAATGAAATGAGAGGACATAAGCAATCTAATCAAATAATTTGCATTACTTAATTAAATAAGATGGGAATTAATGTGAAAGGGGGTGAATTAGTCAAATGATCATTTGATTAACATGAGAAGTTGATACATTTAATTAAACAACTACGATCATTTAATTAAACGGTTTAAAAGGAGATGAATTTTAGGAAAAAATGATGTTAATAATTAGATTCAAGTGTATAATATCATTCAGGACAATTTTAAGTGTCTACAGTTATAACTCCTCAACCCTTCATTGTAGTGTCCATATTAATTTATCCATGTATCTCCCTTTTAGATAATAGGTAGGTGCCCTTGAATATTTCATTGATCCTTCCTCCATTATGAATGTAGTGGGTATTATATTTCTCTCACTATCAAGATTTATACATCCTATGATGTATTTTCTATAATTTTCATGTTAATGCTCCTATTTATATTCATTTATCCCAACCTTTAGATACTTCTATGAATATTTATTATGATTTTGAACCATTTGATTCTACATATCCTCCACCACCACCTCTATTTCCACATCCACACTCTTACAATCCTCTTCCTACTTAACCCAACTACAACATAGGGATCATGTAATGCTAGATTGTTTCTCTTCCCTCTTCTAGATTATATGTTACCATGAACATTCATCACAACCATATCATGGTTGACATTCTTTCTTATCCTTTCACTCCTTTGTTTGTGGTTCCCTAGTTTGATATGTATAATAGTAAGGAGGAACCCACAACACACATGTAATCATTTAATTTGATTTGTATGGACCTAATTTATGACAACCACATATCAAACAAGCTGTTTACTTACACTCAAAATGAATATAATTTGGATTGGTTTTAATCTCTCTTGCACAACTCTATTTATTTGGTCAGTGAGTTGACCCATTCCTTTGTGCAAAAATTCTAGGTCAATATTGGCCTAGAAGTAAATTTTTATAGATCTCTTTCACTAAAAAAATATCCTCAATGAATGAATGACAAGTTTTGTACTTCACTACCATTCTATTCTTTCCAAAAGAAATATCATCTTCCCAAAAGTGACATTTGGCACATATTCATAGAAATATCCTTGCCTTTATCTAAGATAAGATAATTATTTAAAATACACCTCTCTCCTCTGTTAGAAATTTTAAATAGATTGAATAACCAAATAACTTTTTAAGAGAGAATAAAAGTTACATCAACTAGAAAAACATAAATAATGCAAATGAAAACTGTAAGAGATTATGCAATTTCAGGATGATAAAATTACATTAAGATCTTACAAGATGAAAAATACAAGTTAGGTAGTGAGTTTATATAGAACTAAGGAGAGGATGGAGGTGGCAAAGCAACTAATAGGAATTAACCACCAATAACCACCAACATTAAATAAAGTGATGAAAAAGTAAATACTCCACCCTTAAAAGGTGGATACAACTCATCACTTTATCTCCTCATTATTAAATGAGAAACTCACTTATTATCCTAAGAAATCTTAATAAATATGTAGGAAAAACCTATAACTATGTGAAAATAAATTATCCCACTAGGAAAATAGAAGCCTACACTAAAATCCTCAACCTTTATACAACTCCAAAGTTATGAGAACATAGTTAAGAAAATAAAATCATTGAATCCTAATCCCTCCACTTCTACTTATACTACTACATATTTTATTGCTCCTTCCTCTTCCTACTCTTAAAAATATCCAAATAACAAGCCTTATAAGAACATCAACTTATCCTTTCTTAAATTTCATCCTATACCTAATGTAAATCAAGATTATGTTGTACCTTCTACATCTCTCACAAAATTTATCAAA
>VDFB02332233.1:0-30555 GCA_007258455.2 Sequoia sempervirens
CATTCGTATTTTATCTCAGCCTTGTAGTGCATCTGGTTGTGAGCGCAACTGGAGTTGCTTTGAGGCCATTCATACAAAGAAGCGCAATCGGTTGACTCAAAAGCGCTTGAATAACCTTGTCTATGTGCGCTACAACCTTCGATTGCATGAGAAGAAGGTAAAAGGTTTGAGTTCACATGAAGCACTTGACCTTGATGACATTGATCCATACTCAGATTGGATTGCTGAGCCTGATGAGGTCAATGTGGAACCATGGATAAGTGATGAAGAGTTTGCTGAGATGGAGAGGGAGGCAGATGCGGCTGAATGGGAAGCGGAGGTGGCAGCCTATGAGGAGGAAGGCGAGCTTGGTTAGCCAATAGAGGCTGTTTCTTCACACACACAATTTGATCCTATCCCTATGGATGAGGCACCTATTGGGGCACCTGTTGAGGCTTCTATTGAGGACATTGCACCTATACCATCTACTTCAGTACCACCCACACAGCAGCGACAAAAACTTTTGAGTTTCAGTCGTAGAAGAAATTTAGGATAGATAATTTTTATTGATACTGAAACTTGAAGTTGATATGTATTGAGAAGTCGAACTTGTTTTTTGGTCTATGATACATTGATGATTGATACGTATTAAGGTTTTAAACTCTAATTTTGATTTATAGATGATGAAATCAGTAAATACATTGATGATTGATATGTATTAAACTCTAATTTTGATTTACATATGATGAAATCAGTAATATGTTCTAAAAATTCAATTTATATGTGTGGTTTTTAAGAATATTTTTAAAAATTGTGTATTTTCAAATGTTCGATAAATTTGCCGAGTTATTGCCGAGTTTTTCCCCGAGTTTTTACCGAGTCCCGAGTTTTTAAAATTTTTGGGTCTGCCGAGTTATTGCCGAGTCCGAGTTTTTCAACTATGGATGCAAAAATTCTTACGCAATCAAATTCAAAAATCATTACAGAAATATACATTACAATTTTTAAGTTCAATTTTACGAAATCTAAGCTCACTGAGACCTTAAACCTAAATTGCAGTTTGCAACATGGAAGTACTAATATATGCATAGCACTTGTATTGTCCAAGCAGTAGGCAAAATTTAGCATTGTACATAACCCATGTTGCAGAAATATGGGCATAACCCTCAAATTGATGGAACAGAACATCACCAAAGCATCAGAATGATGGTACAACTTTATTCCTTTCATCAACAAGCTCTGCATATATGGCCCTGCTTCAGCTTGTAATGCAAACCTACATATCTTCTTTAAACCGTCCGATTTATTGAACCCCTCAAGATACTACAGATGAATAGTATCAGGCTCATTGCCTGCCGGATCGCTTGTTATCATCCTTGATCTACCATTTGGGTTTGCAGACTGCAACATCCAAACGACATGCCTCATAGTAGGCCTGTTGAAAGGCAAAGAATTGGTACAATCAAGAGCAATTCTAAGCACCGCCAGAATTGAATCCTTGTATATCTCAGATATTTGAAGATCTAGAATCTCTTCTAAACCATTCTCCTTCTCAAGCATCCTGTTAACCCACTTGACAATGTTGGCACCTTCACCATAAGATGGATCGACAGGCCGCCTACAAGTCACCAGTTCCAAGAGCACCACTCCAAAGCTATAGACATCATTTTTCGCTGTAACCCTCGGTGAATAAGAAAACTCTGCAAAATGGGAGCAACATGAATGAAATCAGATACGCATCTCATGTATAAACAGATTATATGGTCAGCAAAAACTTAAACAAGGTCTTTAAGAAGTCTTCACTCGTGTTCCCTGTGGAATTTCATGCCTTCTCTACAAGTCTGAATTGCAATGTTCAATATCTCCTTTTTGAGACCAGAGGACTTCCAGGTCCTCTCACAGCTCTGATAGCAAGGGACTTTCAGGCCATCTCTTGGATTGCTAATTGCAATTTGGAGAATCCCCACTCTGATACCATGTTGAAATTTGTGGATGGGATAGACCTCAATCCAAGACCTACTCCACTGAATAAGCTGCTCTTTTGCTGTGCTACTTGTGCATTTTATAATGGTACTTAAGATATCTTTGGAAAGAGTATGTTACAAGATTCAACATATTCTCTCTCAAAAACCTGTGTGACTTACTGTTGTGCATTTTAGAAAACTCAGAGCTATTCCATTAAAGTTGTGACGTTGGCAGTGACAACTTAACAGTTCAAAACGATATTGTAAATGGCTGGTATTATATTCAGGGATCTACTGGTCTCATCTCAATATATATGCCTTAATAGATTATTGCTAGTTTTGCTGATAAACCTAAAGCTATGGTCTCATTCAATGAAAGGGTAAAAATTCTGGAGACAATGAGCAGATTGAAAACAGAAACAAAATCAAGCTTACTAAGTTCTACTTACCTGGTGCAATGTACCCGTAAGACCCTGCAACTGCAAAGACCGTCTCATATTTTTTATTGCATTTTCTCAAGATCTTAGCCAGGCCAAAATCAGCCACACGAGCACGAAGTTCCTTATCCAGCAAGATATTGTTTGATTTTATGTCACAATGAATGATAGGAGGGTTGCAATCATAATGAAGATAAGCAAGGCCTTGAGCTGAATCTAACGCAATCATGTACCTTGTAGGCCAGTCAAGGTTACATGGTTTCTGTTCATGAAGCATACTTCCGATGCTTCCATTGGGCATGTATTCATAGATTAGCAGGTTGGAATCTGGCAAAGAGATACCACCCCAGAGCTTAACAATGTTCCTGTGCCGAATTATGCCTAAAGTCTCAGTTTCTGCTTTAAATCCACTGTCATACTCTGAGTCCCCGGTCTTTGTGCTCCCAGGGAGCCTCTTGACGGCCACTGTCTCACCATTAGCCAGATTTATCTTATAGACTTTTCCAGCTCCACCAGTACCAATCACGTTGGCCTCACTCAGGGAGTCCATAATTTCACGCTCAAGAAAAACCAGCTTGCGAAAGGACACCACCTTGGAAGGGCATAAGTCAATTGTGCTCTTATTCGTCTCTCTGGAAAGAAGGTTGTAACGCCTTTTGTAGAAACACCACAAACCAACAACCAAAACTATAGCTGCAGTGAAAAGCCAACCACAAAGGACCACTATTTTCAAATACCCTCTTTTAGAAGTACATGGCTTAATGTCTGCAAAGCCAGCACCACAGAGCTTGGGATTTTCCAAAAATGCTCGCTTGTATTTAATCAAGCCACTGGGAACTTGCCCAGAGAGCTGATTGCTTGACACATTGAAACCAATCAATTTAAGGTTCGCTAAGGATGCAGGGACCTGCTTAGTAAGATGATTTTCTGATAGATCGAGGTATGTTAGGCTTTGGAGATTACCAATCTGTGTAGGAATTTCATCAGAAAAGTTATTTCCCTTCAGATTAATCAGTGAAAGAGTCCCCACAGATCCAATTGAAGGAAAAATTGCTCCTGAAAGTGAGTTTCGTGCTAGATCCAATATCTCAAGTTGATGCAACCTATCAAATATACCTGGTAATCTTCCAGAAAATTTATTATTGCTTGCATTTAAGAAAGACAAAGAGCTTACCATACTAATCTCAATTGGAAGCTCACCAGAGAATTCATTGTCATCAATTGCCAATTTTGAGAGAGATTTGGCATTCCTAATATCTGTAGGAATGTTTCCTTCAAATCTATTACTACTGAGTTCTAGCAATACAAGTCCTGGAAATCCCCATAAATATTTTGGAACCTCTCCACTGAACTGATTATTTGCCAGTCTAAGCCTAACAAGGGTTGTGCAATTCCCATATTCTGAGACGCTTCCATTGAACATATTATTGAATACATTCAAAGACGACAGTTTCCCCCCATTGCAAAGATGAGATGGTAATGGGCCACTTAATTGATTGTCAGATAAGTCGAATATCTCCAATTGGGTATTTCTCCCAAGCTTCTGAGGAATTTCTCCATGGAGAGAATTCTTAAACAATGACAAATCCCTTAGCATAGTTAAATTTTCAAGACTAGCAGGAATCTTCCCAGTCAATCGATTATGCATTAGATGCAAAGATGTCAACTTACCTAAGCTCCCTAAACTGTCCGGAAGTGATCCTGTGAGCATATTGCCTGAAGCATCTAGCAATTCTAAGGAGCTCATCTTGCCAATGTCCGCTGGAATCTCACCACTGAGTCTATTCATGTACATCTGCAAACTTGTTAGTTTCACAAGGTTGCTAGTCCACACAGGCCAAGGCCCTGTTAGACAATTTTGAGAAACATCCAATTGCTGAAGTTCTGATAATCCACCAATGGAATCTGGAATTCCCTCTTGTAGATTACACTTGCTTAGCCATATCTGCTGCAACTTTATCATGTTTCCAATCTCTGGTGGAATAATGCCACTATCAAAAGGATTTTTGGCCAATCTTAGATGCACCAAGTTTGTTAAATTGCCCAGAAAACTAGGAATATGTCCTCCCAACAGATTGTAATACAGATCAAGCGTCTGTAATTTTCCTAATCGAGCAAAATCCGAAGGAATTGGACCAGAAAAATTGTTGCCTGACAAATCTAGGACTTCCAGACTTGATAGCTCCGAAATGAAATCAGGAAGCGTGCCATTAAAAAGATTTTGAGATAAGTCCAGATACTTCAGATTGCTACAGCTAGTTAGGTCCTTGGGCAATTCCCCTGTTATTGAATTGTATGCCAATGATAGGAATGTAATATTTTGGAGGCTGCAAACAGCAGTTGGAAATGACCCTTCAAGGCCGAAGTTTCCTAGATCAATTTCCATAACATGAGTGCTGCTGTTGTCACATTTAACTCCATTAAAAATGCAAGGAGAACTGCTACTGTTCCAATTTTGGAGCTTTTGGTAGGGATCTCTGAGATTCTTTTTTATGGCCATTAACTGGACTAGGTCTGGGATGGAAGTTTCAGCAGCTTCATTAGCAGTGAGCAGGAGGAAGAGAAAGAAGCTGAGAGCTCTGAGAAGGGAGCCATGAAAGGCCTTTCCATGATGGGATTGTGCACAATCTAACGATGACCCTGAATAAGAAAAATCTACAAGAGACTTTAAGGATGGTTTCATTTTTCCCTGGTTATCATTCTTTTGCAGTCTAACGCGGTGTGAACATAGGACAGCACTAACCAACATTTTTGACCGACGACTTAAGTTTTCAGCAGTGTTATTGACTAATACGTAGGAGACATTGGCATTAAAAGGGTTCTAGATGGTGTGAACTTGTGAGTGGAAGTCTTTAGGTGTTAGGTATTCAAACTCTGTAGGCTGACAAAAGGGGTCTACAGCCTCAACCAGACCTGACAATCCTCTTGTCCGATGTGTTGGTGTCAACTATTGAGCCTTCACTGCTTACGGTTTTTGCAGGAAGATTCTTGTAGTCATTTGATATAATCATGTTTTATCAGGTACAGTAGAGATATATTGCCACTTTGTTCTTGCCACTTTGCTATACTGGGATAGTTCTTCTTGCAATTTGGTGCAAATCTGGAGCAGCCATATCACCTGCTACAGATGTGCTTTGAAAGGTGGGAAAGTATAACCTGACAAAGTATTGAAGTGTTAAATAGGTAAAATTAATTAAATGCAAGGGTAACAGTTGTGTTTGATATCATAATTGATCTAAGCTCATAGAGACAAATAAATTGTGTATTCAACTTAAATAAGAAAGTTTAAAGGTCTGCAATTGTTGTGATATGCAATTTATTTGATTGTTTATTGTGATAAATGATTGAGATTTGAGATTGGATTATGGACTAGTTATCATAGTTGATTGGATAAAATAGAGGTAGTGATCATGTCTAGAGGAGATATCTTGTCTTAATTAAAATTGACTTCTTTTTTAGAGAAATGAGTCTTTGATACCTACTAAATTGTTCATTTGGCGGTATTTGACGTAAGGAAATTAAAGATGGCACTAAAGAACGTTGTAGAGTTTGCTATGCAAAGCTTGAAGTTCTCGATTTTCTCACTCCTTATTCAAGCCTTGAGATTGAATTAACAATAAAAATAAAGAGAGATATTGAGGTGGCAATAAATGTAGATGTATGGATGGCAATGAATGCCATAGAGTCAATTGGTAATTGATAATTGTTAAATGATGATGTGAATTGATAAACACGTGTATCAAAGAGTGGATTCAAAATGAGGGTTTTACAATGAATGCAACTTAATGTAGAGAAATTAGTTACTATTAATGTATGATAAAGTCATTTGATGATTGATGTTTTAGCAAAATAGGAAGAGATTATATGCTCTTGCAAGTGCTATATAATGATCCTATGACATGTTACAAATGACGTAGCATGATATCTTGAAATACATAAACCTAGATGAAGAGTCTAATTTTTTTGGCAACCACATTGATGAGCACCTTTTAGATCTATGAAATGTCAATATTGAAATGTGTTTAAGGGCCACAAGTACTTGTGCCTTCCTTGTGTGATGTATTTTTATATTGGACATTTATATAATATTCGATGATATTTTGCATTGCTTCTTGGATACTTGTGTCATATGTTTGAATACACACACACAAAGATATGTTATTATTTTTAGATTAATCTTGTATGGTTCTTTGAGCTTCACCATTTTCATTAAAAAATGATATGCTAGTTGAGTTGATTCAAGTTTTACATATTGCTTTAATAAATGATTAAATTGGATATCAATTATGTTTTGTGATGATTTCATAATTGTACAATCTATTATAAAATATGGATTATATATGTTGATTGGTTGGTTGTTATATACTTTTCCTATTGATATGTATTGGGTAGATGTGCATAATATTTGACTTGAGTGGGTAGACTAGATAAAATCCCATTGGTGATTAATTTGAGATGATCACATGGTTTGTTTGAAGTTGCTAACCTATTATATTTGTCTAGAGTAAATGATTGAGTTGTATGGAACCATTATCTAAAGTAATCTCAATTTTAGATCACTTATGTGTTAGACTAGTAAATGGTTATACCCTCTATAATTGTGTTATGCTTTACTTTAGATCACTTATGTGTTAGACTAGTAAATGGTTATACCCTCTGTAATTGTGTTATGCTTTCGGGTTTTTTATTTGAAAAGGACAAAATAAGTCTATTAGGCATGTTAAATGTATATTATGGGAAGTATTACATTCTAATGTCATGAAAATTTTCTTTTGAAAATTCTAGTTAATGGGAAAATGGAGAGAGTGTGTAGCTTTGGTATCTACATCATTCTGGAAAAATATGAGGAGATATTGTGAGACAATTTTATTACTAAATTTCTCTTCATTTTTTATGGGGAAATCTCTTATATTTGTCTGAGGAAATTTGTTAAGATTAACACTCAAATTATGATTCATGTAGTGTAGGTGATGTTAGGATATCTCTCCCTTTCAACTACATATAGATACAAAGTCAATATAGGCATTTCCTTAATGTTCATTATCATGTTCTTAGAATCCAATGAATTAAAAGAGGTAATAAGGGTTGTTGTCGAGTCTTTAATCAATATCCCTTTCAACCACATATAGATATATACAAGAAATATAGACATTTCTTCTATGTTTTGTTGTGTTATAATATAGGGAATCAAAAGAGGTAATAAGGATTATTGTTGAGTTTTTAATTAGGTCCATTCTTGATGATGTAGCTACACGTGTTGGGTTTCATCCAAATCGAGGTTTTTAGCCAGTTTTGAATCCTATCCCAACTACTCTCTAGATTCCCTTTGTTATAAGAATAATTGGGACAAATAAAAAACTGTAAAAACATCAATCTAAATACCTAGGAATTGAGTTTCTCAAAATTTCCACTAGGGTTGTGTCTTCTTTAGGTGTCAGTTAGTCATTTTTTGTTGATGATGAATCTTGACAAAGTGATGAGGAGAATGATGTTGTTCAACAATATTAAAAATGGCATTCAAAATAATTTATTTTTTTGTATATAACTATAACTATATTTCATTTGGTTTTACCCTAACTTGTGGAAATCTTACAATAGGACAATTTTAGTATCTCATTTGACCCCTAGATGGGGATTTTATTTTAGTAGTTCCCTTATATGGATTTTTATGATATGGTCCTCCTAAAAAGAGCAAGTGAAAACTAATATTTTTCTATGGTGAACAATATACAGGTATGGCTCCCTAGGCTAATTTCACCTAGTAGAAAAAACAAGATCAATCTAATGTAACATTTGAAATGGAATGTCGTGGTTGTTATGGATTTCAATCTTAGAGTTCAAACTAGCCACTTTATAAAAGTTGTAGTGGCAAAAAAATTTCTCATCTAATGTAACATTTGAAATGGAATGTCGTGGTTGTTATGGATTTCAATCTTAGAGTTCAAACTAGCCACTTTATAAAAGTTGTAGTGGCAAAAAAATTTCTCATCTAATGTAACATTTGAAATGGAATGTCGTGGTTGTTATGGATTTCAATCTTAGAGTTCAAACTAGCCACTTTATAAAAGTTGTAGTGGCAAACAAATTTCTCAAGCTTGCTAATCAGTATGGTCCATGCAATGCATAATGTTGGAAGGGGACTCATTGAACATTATCAATTATTTGCTACTAAAATATCAACCATGTTGGACCATTAGGAGCTTAATTATGTGCTCCTTGGACATCTTGGATTTATTTTGTAATGTTAAGATCAACCAAATCTTTAGATAAGCCAACAAGTTGGTTAGTTTTATGATCAATGGAGTGTTATACATGAAGGGAATTCAAAATAGGGACCTAATAATTTCCCAAAAAAACTTGGCTCAACTAGAAACTAATGATAGTGTATACCTTGATATTTCTACCGCTCTAAATGTGCAAAACAACTTAAAATGCAAGTGATAAAATACCAAAGACACCTCAAGATTAGCCAAAAGAGTAGTTCAACGAAAATGAATGCAAATAAGATAAAACACAAACACTTTTACCTCCCTTGTTGTTGATACCTCTTTGATTGGCCCTTGCTTGGAATTTGATTGTGTGCTCCTTAGATGATTGTTTGAATGTCTAAATGCAAGATTCAATATGCAAGATGATGAACAAAGATGGCTAAATGATTAAAAATGCTTGAGAATTCAAATGGACAGCATGTAGTTATCAAAAATGCAAAGTGTTGAGAATGCAAATTGGCAGCATAATGGTGCAAGATGGCTAAGTGTGTTAAAATGCCCTTGAGGAGGTGGTATTTATAGGAGAATTTGAATTCTCTAGAGAATTCAACGGTCAAGATTGCTCCAACAAGGCCAAGATGAAGGGCTATGGTGGGTTGAGAACCCACAAGCCCTCACATCTTAACATGTGGAGGGTGAAGTGGACAAGAGGATATGAGGTGGAGATGAGTTGTCAAGAAGGTACATGAGGTGGAAAAGGACATGCACATTGGGAGGAGTGAGATTTCCACCAAAAAGGATTCTCTTGTCCCCAAGTGGGAGTGGAAGACATTTTGAGGAATCTTTGGAATTCCCTCAAAAATCTGGCTAATGGAAAAGAAGGTGGTTGGGTGATATGCTGCACTCAAAAATTCACATCTCAGAAAGTTTCCAAAGATAAGATGGGTTCCAAAAGTGTAATTTGGTCACATGTGAGATTGTGACAAGTCCAAGCCATCACATGGAGATTAGGATAAGTCCAAGGTTCTAGAAACCTGAAGTGATTTGGAAATGTGAATTGAAAATTCACATATACAGGGAATCTGTGAAAGCACAAAAAGCCGAATTAAAAATCTTTATAACGACAGGCTTAATTAATCAAGACTAGAGGATATTGTGGCTAATTAGGATTAAAGTTCAACCTGGCAAAAGTTGGAGGATGTATCAAAAAGGAATTAAAAATTCCTTGGAGAATGATTATGCTTAATTAATCAATAATTAGAAGATAAATGAGGATTAGAAGCCAACTTGCAAAAGTTGGAGGATGTGACACATCCTAATCAAGGATTAGGCATGTACACATCCCTACGAAATAGAAATTAGAGATGGATTAGGACATGAAATGACATGTGAGGAATTAAATAAATCGTACTATTTAATTCATTTGATGAAAAGTATACTGAGGGTAAGGTATTTAATTGTTAATACCTTAGGATTTGGCGTATTCAGATATTAATTAAATAATAGTAATATATTATTTAATTAACTCAGATAAGAGGATGTTTAGATCTAAAAAGTGATAACTTGGATAAATTAAGTGTCCAAATTTGGATGTCTACATTTTGCCCCTCTTTGAGATGGTGTTATGAAGTAGCATCATTTCAAAGAATATTAAAATATAGAACCTAGAAGAAGATGGTTAGATTGGAAAAGATGCCCCAGTCATCCAAAGGAGTGACTGAAAAGGGAAAAAGAAAATGATGGAAATTAGGGATGAAGGATGCCCCCTCGAGAGGACATGCGGGTTCAAGAGAACATGGGTGGGCTCTCGAAATAGATGATGTGATACAAGGGGAGATAAGGAAGATGATGCGAGGTGATGGGAAGAGGATGCAAGGTGATGGGAAGAGGGAAGGAGAAGCGATAGGAGATGGATGAAGCACAAATGGATTTCAAAAGGTGATGTTTCCCCAGTCAAGGTACAAGCCAAAATAGGTTGATGATGGATGGAGTGTTGTCAATGAGGGAATTAAAGATCCCAAAACAACACGAGGATAGGGAAGGGTACATCCCACTGAGTGGTATTGATGAGGGAATGATACATCCCAAAACACCACTAAAGGATAGGGAAGAATACCTCCTGATGATGATGAAAGTGTTGTTGATGAGGGAAGGATACATCCCAAAACAACACCAAAGGGATAGGGGAGAAATACCTCCCGATGATGATGATGAAAGTGTTGTTGATGAGGGAATGATACATCCCAAAACAACACAAAAGGGATAGGGAAGAATACCTCCCGATGATGATGATGAAAGTCTTGTTGATGAGGGAAGGATACATCCCAAAACAACACCAAAGGGATAGGGAAGGATACTAATGGATAATGATGATGATGGGTCAGGGCTGATAATGAGACTGGGGACAAGAGAAAGGATATGATTAGATGATTCAGGCTAAGTGGAATGGATGGAGATTGGATAGAGATAAGGATGAAGGATGAATGATGAATGGATGGGGGGATATATGCAAGACGATAGAATGGAGAATGAGATGCAATTCTAAATGCAATTTATCATCTTTGGAGCACTGGTTTTTGCTATAGCATCAAACACAAGACACCAGGGTATGAAGAACCAAGGTGAATTAGTGTCTAATGCATAAAACAAACACAATAGACAAAAAGGCTATCCCAACACCCCAAAGTCACAAAGACCTTGGTCGGGCCAGGTATTGAGATAACTACAAGCACAAAAGGATGCCCCAGCATAACACAAGACCTCAGGGATCTTGGTGGGTACTACGTGGGACAACCAAGAAGACACAAATAGACATAAAAATATCAAGATATGCCCCTATGTTGACCAATCAAAACACACCATAATATGATGGATTATGGCGGCCTTGACAAGTGATGATAAGGAGCTCCAATGATAAACAAAAGTCAAAAACATCAAAAGATCGCAATCACTTTCAAATGTCCTTTGCCATAGGATCAAAGGGATAGATGGGATTGATGAGGTCTGTTAGGAAGGATACATCCTGTTGAGACCAAAGATGATGGATATTAAAAGATCGTTATGACGCGGGATGTTCAAAATCGATTGGATCTCATGATACAAGTGGATCTCGTTTGTTAAGAACTAGCTAGATAAGGGCATAGCTTGATGGCACGACACAAGGAAGACAAGAAATGGGACTGACAAAACCTAAAGACCTAGGGGCTCGGGGGCTGATCAAAGATTAGCCTTGCCTACGTGAAAGCGCAGAGCCCTCGTAGTTAGATGAAAGGTGGACGACTGACCAAGATGGAGACCTTGATGGATGGTAAAGATAGGATGGACAAAAGGAGAAAGACCGATGGTAGAAGAGCAAAGTGAAGATCGATGATGGAACCCTGGGGGCGGATCAAATGATCGACCTTGCCTACATGAAATCGTAGGGGCAACGTAGTTCGACAAGACCAAAGGCAAACAATGGATAAAGGACGATAATATGATGATAGGATAAGTCGATAAAAAGATGGGACCGATATGACAAGATAGGATAGACTTGTTGGATTGGATAGGATGATGATGATCACATAAAGCTCAGGGATGGGATAGTTATCCAAAGCAGTAAAATGACTTGGGGGGATGATGTGATAGATAGATGAGTGATGAAAAGTGATAGGAGATTGCAAAGATGTGCAAGAGAGAAGTAGGGGTGATGATGATTAGATAAATGGCATTAAGTTGCATGGGGGAGGCCTATAGCTAGATACCAATGACAAGGGATTGGGAGGTGGGATGAGATGGGATGAGGATAAAGATGAAAGATTAGATAAAGATATAGGATAGGGATGGGGGATGGGAGGGATTGTTTGGATGGATGGGAATATAAGGATTGGGAGATGAAAGGGATGCTATGATAGATGGATAGAGAGATGAAGGGATGTTATGATAGATGATTTCTCCAAGGACTATGTCACAAAGGAAGCAGATGCCCCCACTCTAGATATGTCATATATGATGAGGCATGAGGGACGTAAGATGAGTGGATGATAAGATAAAGAAGATAACTAGATGAGAATAGGATGGGTGACTAAGGAATATGATAGAGCATGGATGAAGGGGATGTATACCAATAGGTGTCCAAAGCATGCATAGATAGGTGCCCCTATTTTGATCAAGATCACAAGAAGGATAGAGGGAATGGGAGATAAATGGGATATGATGGTAGGATGCCGAAGATAGGTGGGATGGGGGGATTTATGAAGAGGACGGATAACAAAGAGACATGTGCATAGCTAGAAGCATAGTGGATGGAGGGAATGCATATCAAGAAGTTGACCCCAAGTGCAGATGGGGATTTATGCATGACGTCCCGGTTGCCGTTTTCATCATGGTACTTATCCAGCTTGTTTGCCAAGTTTTCACCATTGGATCTAATTATTTCTACTTTTTTGACTTTTTTTTTTGACTTTTTGGATGTTATGCAGAAGGAGATGGGTAAGGACATGTGATAAGGATCAAGGTGTTAAGAGCCCATGTTTGAAGTGACTGTTGGATGTTGGTACAACCTTATGAGGATAAATGGATTATGCATGAGGATGAATTAAAGGGATTTGATGGGGTTGATACATAGGATAATGTATGGGATGCTGGAAAGGGTATGGATAGAATGATGGGGTAGATATGTGATGGGGAGATGTGTTCAGGACCAACATTGACACATGTGGTGGTGGATGTGGAAAAATAAGAGGATTAAGGGATGGAGAATGTGGGGATAATGGAGGAGATGGAATGGTGAATTTCGGGACATAGGGACCCAAGACAGATGTAGGAGATGAAAGGGGTGTATGATTAGCTTGTGGATTAGCGACTTTGGATGTTCTTACTGATTTTTCATGTGATGGCATTGCATCTTTTTTCTTTGGGATCCACATGGTTTTGATCTTTGCTTTGGTGGGCCTTTGTGGCCTACAGATTTTATTTAGATTTAGATTTTTCTTCTCTTCACCATGTATTTTAGAGGGGACATGGGGAGCCGTAAATTCATGTGGATGCTTAGATTTATGCATTTTTCCTTTAATAGCCAAAGTGCTTTTAGTAGCAATGGGATGGGTGTGAATGGATGGATGATGTGGAGGACACATGAATGGAGGGATGGAGGTAGGATTTTTAGGATGATATGTGGATGGATGATGTACAGGTACGTGCCTTTGTTGATCCTAATTAGGGAACATGAGAGTGGGATAGTTATGATGGGCGACATGGATAGGTGATGGATGGATGAAAGGATGGATAGGATGAGATGGAGGAGGTGATTTTGGGATATAGGGGCCCAAAATAGACATAGGACCTGGCATGGTAGATGGAGGATTAGAGATGGTAGATGGAGGGATGTAAGGACCCAAAATGGATGGAGCAGATGAAGGAGGAAGATGGACGGTTGTTTTGAGGTGATACGATAGAGGAGGAGGGATGGCCACATATGATCTGGTGGGGCGATGGGAAGAGCCAATATTTCTTTTGGAAAAGGCTCGTTGAGGACATCTAGAGGTTGTACCAACATTTTTGGATTGTGAATCATGAGTAGTACATCCGATACCTTGCTCATGAAGGCCTAAACCTTTTCCTTGATAGTTCATTTTCTTGAGTATTTGATCTAGGATAGGATTTTTATTATTCTGGAAGAATGATGCGAGTCCATTATTAGGTGGAAGAGGAGAGTTGGTGTATATGCTTTGTTTTTCTTCTGCGAGGAGACCACCATGGAGGAATGTGAGAGGACCAAGGGGATATGCAAGCAGTGTGGGGATAGCATTTTTAGGTGATGATGGGGGATCATGAGAAGGAGATGATGGGATAGCAACATTAGGAGAGGGAGTAAGGGCCATGATAGGATCTGGAATTGTGGTAGTGGGCTCATGCGATGGAGATGGAGATGGAGCAATGGAAGCTTGAATGACAAGTGGATCATGGGATGGAATGGATGGAGGACTGTGATCTTGAGGTGGACTAGATGGGATGGTAGGATCTTGATCGAGAGAAGGGGATATGCTAGCATGCTTTGGATTAGACTCTTGGCGTGACTCATCGTGTGTGGGAGGCATGGTAACAGAGTCTTGTTGGGACTCTTCAAGTGGAGAAGATGGAGGGATGGAAGATTCATGAGGTTCATTGGAATCAATTTTGGTGCTACTGGGAGTGGGAGGAGTGGATTGGATTTGGGTGGATCTAGGAGTAGAGGGAGTGGATTGGATTGGGTGTTCTATAGATTGGTTGGACTCCAGGGAGTAGAGGGAGTGGATTGGATTTGGGTGGATTCCTAGGGAGTGGATTGGGCTGGATGGATTCGGGTGGCCTTGGGTGGTGGAGAGATGTGGGGTTCAATGAAATAAATGGAATGGATCAAGGTGGGGGTGGTAACAACAATGATAGGTGTGGTGTGGAGAAGGGTCTCATCACTAGTGACCGTGGATGATGGATTGGGATGGGATGGTTCCATGACTTCAAGATGTAGAGTTGGGGATGGCTTCTTTGTAATGAGTCCTTGGAGAACTTCTGAAATGAAAGACTTGCATATGGTTGGTTTGGCTGGGGTGGTAGAAATGGATGAGGGATTATGGATTTGTGGACTAGGGTTAGATGGAGGAATGGAATGGGACCATGGAAAATGGAGGATTGGACTGGATGGAGGGAGGATGGATGGAATGGATGGATGGAGGGAGTGGATGGACCAGGGATGGATGGATGGAGTGGATGGATGGAGGATGGGGGATGGAATGGATGGTGGAATGGATGGATGGAGGGAGGGGATGGATGGATGAATGGACTGGATGGAGGACCTAGGGATTGGATGGAGGGTTAAGGTAAGGATATTGGAGTGGTGAATTAAGATAGGGGGACATGGATTGTGGATTAGGACAAGAGGATATAGGTGGTGCAGTGGGACAAGAGGATGTGGGGGATGGATTATAATAAGGGTATTGGGATGATGGATTATGATTAGGATATGTGGATGTAGGATTAAGGTAAAAGGGTGTGGATGTCAGATTAGTATGGGAAGATTGGGAAAGAGGACTAGGATAGGGGGTCATGTATGGGGAATTGTAATAGGAATATTGTGATGGAAGATGAGGATAAGAGGAGGTGGATGTTGAATAAGAGGATGATGTAGATGGGTAAGGGGAAGGTACTGGATATCCCTTGTCAAAGGTAGCATAAGGAGCATGATTGGTCATGGATGAAGACATAGCGGGATAACTGGAGAGGGTGATTGGATTGTGGAAAATGGATGGAGAAAGCTTACTAGAGATGATAGTGTCAACAGGATCTATGTCATATTCTTCTTGATCGACAAGACTTTCGTTATCGTCATCCACGTAATTAGGGTTTCCCTTGACTACTATTGATGGAGGATGAGGGTTCATGATGATGATAGGATAAAGAGGATGGATAAAAGATTTTGGATGGGAACAGATTAAAGCTCAAATCAGGATTTTGGTCAAGCTCAGATCAGGATTGGACAAAAGCTTAGATTAGGATGATTGGATGGGATTGCTTTTGATTTTGGTGGGATTCACTAGACGGATGATTAGATTGGGTAGATGATTTGATGAATTTGATTAAAGTACTAGATCGGTTTGATTGGATAGGATCAAATGATTAGATGATGTTGATTGGATAATTGTGATTGGATGAACTTGATCAGATTGGTGTGCTTAGATTGATTAGATGATCAGAGGAATGGATTGGTTTGATTAGATAGGAAGAAATAAAAGGTACCACTAGATAGAGCTCAAAAAATTAAGCAATTTTGGTTTTTGAACGAAGTTTATTCGATGTACGGTTTGTAAATGGCAGCCCTGGGAAGTTAGGGGTGTGTCCACGCTGCAATGCGGGGCTTGGCCGCCCTGGGATAGTCAAATTTTTGATAAGAGGAAATGGAAGGTACCACTGGATAGAGATTGAAAAACTAAGCAACTTTGGTTTTTGAATGAAGTTGATTCAAAGTACGGTTTGTAAATGACAGCCCCGGGAAGTTAGGGGCGTGTCCACGCTGCAATGCGGGGCGTGGCCGCCCTGGAATGGTCAAATTCTTGATAAGGGGAAATGGAAGGTACCACTAGATAGAGCTTGAAAAATTAAGCAACTTTTGTTTTTGAACGAAGTTGATTCAACGTACGGTTTGTAAATGACAGCCCCGGGAAGTTAGGGGCGTGTCCACGCTGCAATGCGGGGTGTGGCCGCCCTGGGATGGTCAAATTCTTGATAAGATGAAATGGAAGGTACCACTAGATAGAGCTTGAAAAATTAAACAACTTTGGTTTTTGAACGAAGTCAATCCGATGCACGGTTTGTAAATGACAGCCCCGGGAAGTTAAGGGGGCGTAGTCAACATTCTGTAGTAAAATCAGGGGCGTAAACAGCTTTTTGGGGCGTTTTCAGCAAAATCAGGGCGTTTACAGCAAAATCAGGGGCATTTTCAGTAAAATCAGGGGCATTTTCAGCAAAATCAGGGCATTTACAGCAAAATCAGGGGCGTTTTCAGCAAAATCAGGGCGTTTCTACCTTTTTGCAGCAAAAACAGGGGCGTTTTCAACAAAATTAGGGCATTTACAGCAAAATCAGGGCATTTACAGCAAAATCAGGGGCATTTTCAGCAAAATCAGGGTGTTTTCAGCAAAATCAGGGCGTTTTCAGCAAAATCAGGGCGTTTCCGTCTTTCTGTAGCAAAAATAGGGGCATTTTCAGCAAAATCAGGGGTGTAGACAGCTTTCTGCAGTAAATCAGGGGCGCTACTGCGTTTTTGCGCAGGGCGCCACCGCGTTTCTGCGCAGGGGGCCACCGCGTTTCTGCGGAGGGCGCCACCGCGTTTCTGCGTAGGGAGCTACCGCGTTTCTGCGGGGACAAAGCTTGGTTTTTTATGGCAAAGGCTATGGCAAGGACACAAAATGATAAAACAAGTCCAAAGTATCAAAAATTTGACAGATTTTTCACAAGAAAACACCTTAAGCAAGCACAATCCTATGATTAATATTACGGGTATGGCAAGACAAAGTCTTAATCTAGGATGCACAAGGATTCTAGGGAGTCCTTGATATACTCTCGGTATGTGAGACACAACCATGAACACCAGTCTGTCACAAGCGTGAGTCGGGAACCCCAGCGAGATACTGAAAGGCTCGGACCAACTCTTCACGTCTATCTAGGTATCACCCTAGCTTCGATGCTCCGCCAATTACGACACAACTGGATTGGGGTACAACTTTCATTCTCCCCCCCTTTATATACCCCGTCGGTACACGTGGTTGGAATCGTCCCTTGGGGTGATGAAATCCCCAAGCAGGTCCCACTAAAAGGAAGACACTAACTGTTTCCAACTACTCCCCAGGCTCACAGGAAAGTGCAAGGAGAAAGTGAAAACAAAGTAATGCCCCCTTGGGTAACACAAAAATAAGCAACCACAGCAAACAGTGAGGTTTAATCCCCCTAATTAGACTATGTTTGAAAATAGCAAAGATGATTTTTGAAAGTCTGATTATGTAGATGACCCTGCAAACAAATATTAGCTGTCCTCTTTTTCATCTTTGGTCAAATTTTGCCATAATATGCTGTCAAACATTAGCGAAAAATAGCAATATCCTTGCCACCACAATGTTAGAGAGTTATCACATGAAAACTGCAAAAAACTAGAGCAAAAAATGAAGCCAAAATGCCTATTTTACCTTCCAAACTGTGTGTTTTGGGGCGCTACCGCGCTTCTGTGAAGGGCGCTGCCGCGCTTCTGTGGAGGGCGCTGCCGCAGTTCTATGAATGGCGTTGTCGCGGTTTTGTGAAGGGCACTGTCGCGCTTCTGTGGAGGGCGCTGCTGCGGTTCTGTGGAGGGCGCTGCCGCAGTTCTGTGAAGGGTGCTGCTGCGGTTCTGTGGAGGGTGCTGCCGCAGTTCTGTGAAGGGCGCTGCCGCGGTTCTGTAGTAATCTTTGTTAGATTTTTAAGAAAAAAAGGAAGTTGTGCCCCTCCCACTGCCAGAAAAGTGTTAGAAAAACCTTCTAAATATATCCCTAATCACAGCAAACATGTTAGAAGGAATAAAACTTTCATATGTAGGGTGCTACCGCCTTTTTGTAGTGGCCAAGAGGGCACTGCCGACATTCTGCGGTAAACTTTGTCAGATTTTAAAGAAAAAAGAAAGTTATGCCCCTCCCACTGCAAAAAAAGTGTTAGCAAAGCCCTCTAAATATGTCCCTAATCACAACAAATGTGTTGGAAGGAATAAAACTTTTAGATATGGGGCGCTACCGCCTTTTTGTAGTGGCCAAGAGGGCGCTGCCAACATTCTACGGTAAACTTTGTCAGATTTTAAAGAAAAAAAGAAAGTTATGCCCCTCCCACTGCAAAAAAAGTGTTAGCGAAGCCCTCTAAATATGTCCCTAATCATAACAAATGTGTTGGAAGGAATAAAACTTTTAGATATGGGGCGCTACCGCCTTTTTGTAGTGGCCAAGAGGGCGCTGCCAACATTCTGCGGTAAACTTTGTCAGATTTTAAAGAAAAAAAGAAAGTTATGCCCCTCCCACTGCAAAAAAAGTGTTAGCAAAGCCCTCTAAATATGTCCCTAATCACAACAAATATGTTGGAAGGAATAAAACTTTTAGATATGGGGCGCTACCGCCTTTTTGTAGTGGCCAAGAGGGCGCTGCCAACATTCTGCAGTAAACTTTGTCAGATTTTAAAGAAAAAAGGAAAGTTATGCCCCTCCCACTGCAAAAAAAGTGTTAGCAAAGCCCTCTAAATATGTCCCTAATCACAACAAATGTGTTGGAAGGAATAAAACTTTTAGATATGGGGCGCTACCGCCTTTTTGTAGTGGCCAAGAGGGCGCTGCCAACATTCTGCGGTAAACTTTGTCAGATTTTAAAGAAAAAAAGAAAGTTATGCCCCTCCCACTGCAAAAAAAGTGTTAGCAAAGCCCTCTAAATATGTCCCTAATCACAACAAATGTGTTGGAAGGAATAAAATTTTTAGATATGGGGCGCTACCGCCTTTTTGTAGTGGCCAAGAGGGCGCTGCCAACTTTCTGCGGTAAACTTTGTCAGATTTTAAAGAAAAAATGAAAGTTATGCCCCTCCCACTGCAAAAAAAGTGTTAGCAAAGCCCTCTAAATATGTCCCTAATCATAGCAAATGTGTTGGAAGGAATAAAACTTTTAGATGTGGGGCGCTACCGCCTTTTTGTAGTGGCCAAGAGGGCGCTGCCAACATTCTGCGGTAAACTTGGGGCGCTGCCACCTTTCTGCGAGTTTTTTCCTGCAAAATTCTTAACTCGAAGAGACGTTAAATGCAAGACCCATATGTGGGTCCCACCGAGCGTGCTAGAAATGTGATACCTTGATATTTCTACTGCTCTAAATGTGCAAAACAACTAAGAAAGGGAAATGACAAAATACCAAGGACACCTCAAGATTAGCCAAAAGAGTGATACAACGAAAAGGAATGCAAATAAAATGAAACACAAACACTTTTACCTCCCTTGTTGTTGATACTTCTTTGATTGGCCCTTGATAGGAATAGTTTGTGTGCTCCTTAGATGATTGTTTGAATGTCAAAATGCAAGATTGGAGGTGCAAATGATTAACAAAGATGGCTAAATGATTAAAAAGGCTTGAGAATTCAAATGGACAGCATGTAGTTATCAAAAATGCAAAGTGTTGAGAATGCAAATTGGCAGCATAATGGTGCAAGATGGCTAAGTGTGTTAAAATGCCCTTGAGGAAGGGGGTATTTATAGGAGAATTTGAATTCTCTAGAGAATTCAACGGTCAAGATTGCTCCAACAAGGCCAAGATGAAGGGCTATGGTGGGTTGAGAACCCACAAGCCCTCACATCTTGACATGTGGAGGGTGAAGTGGACAAGAGGATATGAGGTGGAGATGAGTTGTCAAGAAGGTACATGAGGTGGAAAAAGTACATGCACCTTGGGGAGTGAGGAGATTTCCACAAAAAAGGATTTCTTGTCCCCAAGTGGGAGTGAAAGGGACATTTGAGGAATTTTGGAATTCCTCAAAAATCTACATGGGAAAAGGAAAGGTGGTTGGGGATATAAGTGTGAATTAAAAATTCACATTCCTAGGAAAGTCTAAAAGATAAAAGATGGGCTCCAAAAGGTGGGACTTGGTCACATGTGGAGATTGTGACAAGTCCAAGGTTCTAGAAACCTTGGAAGGATGGAATGTGAATTGAAAATTCACATATAAAAGAGGGGAATCTAGGAAGAATAAAAAGGAATTAAAAATTCCTTGGAGAATGATTAGGCTTAATTAATTAGTAATTAGAGGATAATTAGGGGCTAATTAGGATTAAAAGCCAACTTGCAAAAGTTGGAGGATGTAACACATCCTAATCAAGGATTAGGCATGTGCACATCCTTAATGAAGAGATTAGGAAATGGATTAGGATTAGATGAAAATGACATATGAGGAATTAAATAAATGTAATATTTATTTAATTTATTTGAAAAGAGGATTAAGGAGGGTAAGGTATTTAATTATTAATTAAAATACCTTGAGTTTAGCAGTAAAGATATTAATTAAATAATAGTAATATTACCACCAACTAGGATAAGAGGATGTTTAGAGCGAAAAGTGATAAATTTGGATAAATTAAGTGTCCAAATTTCATGCCTCTATAGAATTTGGAAGAATGGAGGCGCACACAGGTTTTGAGGCAATCTACCTGCAAGTTGAAACATTTATTGCAAAATCATTTGGAATAGAAGGAATAAGTTCAGATAATTTTAAAAGCCTATGTATTTCAAACGAAGAAGTGTTCAAATGAAGTTTAGAAGGGAACTCAGGGTTTCAAAACTTGAAGAAGATAACATATGAATTTGAAGTGAGCTTTGGAAGTAGGGTATCTATATATTTCTTGTTGGCATTTTTAGAGGTATTCCTGTTTGCACAATCTTTCACTTTTATTGCTATGGATAATTCAAAGATTGTGAATTGTGTGGATAAAGCTAGGTTGAAGAGGTATATGAGGAATGTGTCTAAAGAGTATGTTGGTGCATTCTCTTGCATCCCTCTAAAAGTGTTTCCTACAAAAGATATCTATGCATTTATTTACAGTAAGATAGAAGAAATGTCGTTAGTTTAGTTGAACGTGCTTTTGGAAAATGAATTGAAAGAGAGCCATGATGCCTATAGAGTATTAGTTGAGAAAAAGTTGGATGTATGGAGGAAAGTCCCCTTGTTTGAATTTGAGAAGAAGTATATTCAAATAGTGTTGAGAAGAATTCATGATGCATCTTTGTGGATTGATGAGGCACATTTGGTCACCAAAGAAGTAATTAGAGATGTAACTAGTTTATGTTCCTCCGAACCAATTCCTAAACTGAAGGCTATGAATGAGGAAAAAATAATTGAGGTTACAGGTGCAAGTTCTAAAGGAAAAGAGATTGGTTTGAGATCGATTGTTGATCCGGTAATAAGGTATGCTTCTATGGTCATCGGTCATAAAGTTTGTATCCCTAACAATGACTTTACAGTTTCTATTGCTGCGGTGCATATTGTTGTTGATATGGTAACAAGAGGTATGGAATATGACTTGTGTGAACTACTTCACATACATCTTTTGAAGAATTTAAAGGAGATCAAGAAGAGCAGATAAAATACATTTTAGTATGGCAATTTGGTTCTTTTTCTACTCTTCTACTTTTTGAAAGAGTTACCGGTAATAGGAAGGTTAGAATGGTAAAATTCAGAGCCTATTGCTTATCAAATTAGGAAATTCATGATAAATCTTGGTAGTTTGGATGCACAAGAGTCTTCCCTTGCTGCATTTTTTGTAAAATTTCATATGAGGATGAACAAAAGGTCTAGGATTCTAGTAAGTGTTGTGGAAAGATACTCTGGAAGCATAAATTTTCTTGTGTCTATATATTTTTGTCACATGGAAATAGTTGAATCAAGGTTAGTTTGGATATCTGAATTGGATTATGAAGTGTCAGAGGTTGAAATTGATAAATATGCTAAAAATATCTTGGAAAGCCCTAAGCATCTCAATGAGGAAAGTACCTCTGGTAGCGTGATCAGAATAAGAAAGTAACAGAAGAGTGTAGTGAAGCAAGAAGGTGCAGAAGAAAGCAACCTTGAATATGAGCATGAAAGAATAAACATTCAAAAAGTTTTGGAAGATTTGCAGAAGGTTATTCTCAGTGCTAATTTTGATTCATCTTATTTTGTTGTGGAGAATCTCTTTGGCATGGTTAATACTTTGAAGGTCTACATCTCCAGACTTAAAATGTTTGTTGGAATCAGGTTTGATGAAGAAAATTTGAAAGATATCAAAGGAATTTGTGTGAATGCACACGATCGAGTAATGAAAGAATTGGAGAGTGTACAATTTTGTGAAAAAGAGGCACATGAACTACTTTCCTTTTTCCTAGATTGGTCTGGCAGTACACTGGATATGAGAAATGAGATAAGGATGAGTGGGAATCGATTAAGCACTCAGGTAGATACATACAGGTTAGCAGAAGATAAAGATAATCAGAGATGGTCCTACATTGTGCAGCTTCAGGACAATTTTTTCTCTCTACAGGACCGAAGGATACATGTTATCAAGAAGTTTGTGGCACTGAGAGACATGATTAAACTTAGACATACTTCTATTTCTAGTGCTCTTGGCTGTATTGGTGAATTATTAGAGATCAATCTTAGTCCCAATACTTTAACAAAAGGTATTGAGTCACTAACTAAACTTGAGCTACTTTACCAGACTCTTGTTAGTGCAAAAGGTTCATGGGAAGAAGGTAAAGCATCATGGAGGGCTATCCTAGAGAGTCTTAGAGATTCTTCTTCAGGTTAATTTGAAGTTGTGTTTGTATTAGTCTGGTTACTTTTTGATGCATATTTATATTTATATCAGACCCCTTCCTTTGCCATCTATGTCAAAGGGGGAGAGATAAAGAGATAAAGAGTCAAAGGAAAAAATTTTTGATGAACAATTTTGATAGGGGGAGCAGTCAGTGTATTCAGTTGCGGTATACTAGAAAAGTTGTTGTCATGCATGTTGCAATCAATTCCAAAGGGGGAGATTGTTGGGAGCTTTGCAACATGAGCATGAAGTATGGATGGTTGTGTTGGTTTTTCCTATTTTTTCATTGATGTCAACATGGTAATAACTATATGGGAAGTTTGCTTGGTTTATCGAATGTTGTTCTTTGCCGGTAATACTCCTTTGTGATGGATTAGTGTGTTGGTATTTGAGTCTGGAACTCATTGTAAGATCTGATATGACTCTAATCTCTTAACCATGTTTTCTTGACTCATTCAGATAGCTATATTCTGGATCTTGAGATGTATTTTGATGTGAACAAAAAGTTATCTCTGACAGAGTTTAACTCTGTATCCTACTATTATTCTATGTGTGGTATACTGTGTGGGAGACTCCACATTCTACTAAAGTGAACATTCTTATGTTGCGGTTTTGCTAATAGTCTCTTTACTGGTAGTATGATGGGAAATTAATGTGTTCTCAGATCCGAAAGGTGTTTGCTTTGAGAATTACTTGTTGGTTTGGAGAATTGCATTCGAGTCTTGGCCGACTCTGCGAATGCAATATATTATGAAGATTAATAGCCGACTTGGAATAATGTACTACATGGATAAAATGTTTAAAACTTATATGGTGCCAACGAAGAAGCTTTTGATTATTTTGTGTCCATCTAATTAGGCCGACCTAATTGATGAATAAGATATGCTTTTATATATATAAGGTGTTGTGAGTATGATGAGGAGAGGAGAATTGGAAGAAGACACACATGAGTAGTGAATGTGAAATGCGAAGAGATTGAGGAGTGTGTGAAGATCTGAGCCTAAATGCTTTATCAGTTGTGATCAATGTAGTTTTGTTGAGTGACTACTATGTGAGGAATTACTTTATATTTTGAGCTTCAGTGGAACTAAATCTTGCACATTGAAGGTGTATTCCATCAGTTCAATCTTTTGGCAGTGAGCCACCATCATTGTATCTTGGTAGTGAGCCATCTTTTGTACTCAGGTTATGAGCATTTTTAAGGACATTGAGTCCTAGCAGTGAGCCCTGCAATATTTTGTATCCAGATATAATATATTGTGAGTTAACTCTCACCTTGGTTTTTCCATCATTGGGTTTTCCACGTAAAAATATTGGTGTTCATGTGTATGATTGCATTGACTTGTCTCTATGTTTACTCTTGTTGGTTCAGTCAGAATTGTGATAATGTTTAAGTGGATTTTAGTATGGGTTTATGGAATACTGATTCACCCCCCCTCTCAGTATTCTAGATGTTCAACATAAAGTAGCTAAGAAGACATAAGAAGACATAAATGCCAAATTTGAAAATTTGACAATTTTGTGAAAAAGGATATTGTAGAGGCCGCAGAGGTTGAGTAGGCGAATACTGATGATGCCCCTGGTGTTCGAGCCTAGCAAGAAACTACAATGTTTGGCATGAAGTTTCATTCTGTAAAACTCAAAATTAAGTTAGTTTTGAAATCAGAGGAAGCTATCACAATGAGAAGAATGCTTAAGAAAATATTCAGTGAATTGGAAGGAAAATATGATGAAGTGAGTATAATATTTCCTCATGTTTCCACATGTTTGCATTATATTTCATCATCTTTTCACTATGTTTCTTCATGTTTCCACTATGTTTCCTCATATTCCCATTATGTTTCTTTATGTTTCCATTATAATTCCTAATGTTTCCTCATGTTTCCATTATATTTCCTCATGTTTCCACAAAGTTTCCTCATGTTTCCATTATGTTTACTCATGTTTCCTCTATGTCTAGTCATGTTTACACTATGTTGGAACCTCATGTTTCCGCCATGAACTTCTACCATTTTTCCTCATGTTTCTATTATGTTTCCTCATGTTTTCACTATGTTTTGTCATGTTCGTATTATATTTCCTCATGTTTTCTCACGTTTCCATTATGTTTCCTCATGTTTCCACTATGTTTCCTTGTGAACTTCCACTATGTTTCCCCTGTGTTTCCACTATGTTTTATCATGTTTCTATTATGTTTCCACTATGTTTTGTTGTGTTCCCATTATGTTTTATCATGTTTCCATTATGTTTTCTCATCTTTCCACTATTTTTCATCATGTCTCCACATCTAGGTGGGTGGTTGAATTCTAGTGGAGGCCTCATTTCATTTCCAAAGTCTCTCAATCCTTTTGAGCTACAATGACCTAGAAAAGTCTCTCAAGAGACCTAAGAGAAAAAAAAGTGACAAAATTTGATGAAGCAATTCTTAGAATCTGTGACACTTCGGTTCCAGCCACACCTATAGGTGGATTTTGGATCTAACTACAATAATATATCTCAAAAATTTCAATGAAAAACAATTTGATTGTGTCAACTATGAATGCATTATTGTAAATTTCCTCTTTTACACTTAGAGCAAGTGTGTCAAGATCCATAATTTTATTTATACACCTTATGGGACCAAATCAAGGGTGTAGAAATTCTATGCGGGTGAGTCAATGATAATGGAGAACTCATTTCATTATTTATCTCCCAATCCTTCTGAACTACAACAATCCAACAAAGTCTCTTAAGAAACCTAAGAGGAAAAAAATTGAACTTTGACAAAGTGATTTTGAAAATTTATGGCACTTAGGAATTTTTATTTTACACCTATAGGTGGATTCTAGGTCTGGCTACAATAACCTATCTCAATTTCCCTCAACTTTAAATGGTTTGACTATGTCGACAACGAATACATTCCTAAAAAATACCTCATTTACATTTAGTGCAAGCGTACCAAGAGACATAATTTTATTTCCATATCTAAATGGGCCAAATTGATGATGAGAAAAATTCTAAGTGGGTGGGTAAATACTAGTGGAGACCTCCTTTTGTTTTCAAAGTCTCTCAATCTTTTTAGGCTAGAGCAATTTGACAGTCTCTTAAGAGACCCAAGAGGAAAAATGTACCAAAATTTGATATTATGATTCTCAAAATTTGTGGAACCTAGGAATATTTGATTTGAATTTATAGGCAAATTTTAGGTATAACTATGATAACACATCTCAATTTCTCTCAAAATTGAACCATTTGACAATGTTGACAATGAATGCATTCTTGCAAAATACCTCATTTATGTTTAGTGCAAATGTGCCAAGAGCCATAATTTTATTTATGCCTTGTGGGACCAAACCAAGGGTGTGAAAATATCAAGGTGGGTGGATGAATGGTAGTGGAGGCATCATTTCATTTCGAAAGTCTCTTAATTCTTCTAGGCTAAAATGATCTGGCAAAGTCTCTTAAGAGACCTAGGAGCAAAAAAGTGTGAAACTTTGGTGTAGCATTTATTGGATTTTATGGCACCTAGGAATATTTGATGCAGAGCAGGGTGGAGGTCTTCAAAATAATTAATCTTGAATAATCTTTCAATCTTGAGAAACCTAACTTGGTGTTGTTCTCACAATTCCTTCAATCTATCTAATAACACTTCAAACAGTGAATTTGCACCTTACCTTTCAAAAGAGATTTCAAACCCACAAAAGAATTGTCATTCATAATACCCTTTAAGGAATTCTTTGACATATCCAATTTGGAGATAGGGTTGTTTTGTAACAACACCCTCTAAAAATGACTGCTACACAACAATTAGGCCAAATTATGTCACTTTTACAAAGAAACTTCAATGTACACTCTTCCCCAATCAAAAATATCTACTCCATGAATTCAACCAAGTCACATGGAGTGAAAAAAAACAATTTTTTTCAATTGAAACACCCACAAATTCACCAAACTTCAAAACCCTACTTAGGCCTATTTAGGTTTGTTCACATAGGGGTTTATTGGTTCTATATACTCCAGGCCACAATTATCTTCACCAACACCTCAAACACACTTACTAGGGTCTACCTATGCTCACCAATATAATTCCAACATGTTTTCCTTGCTTCTTTATCAAACCCTAACCTCTAGCCATCTTTCCATGCCTAAAACATGGTGATTTCTATCTAGGGAATCAACAAAACTTTATAAATATGCCTCCCCTATTCCTGCAAACCCAAGAAACATGAAAATAAACATATCTAACACCATTCCACTAATTTGCAGGGATTTCTATAGGTGGAATGGTCTTTTATTCCATATTTTCACTCTCAAACCCTCAAAATTAGGGTTTTCAGACCACTTACAGAAAATTGATTCAAACTCACTCAAAACTTAATAAAAAACTCTCAAACCAAAACCAAAGGAAGCTTAACTCATCCCTCTATAAATTCCAATGTCAATTAACACATTTACAAACTACACAAAATCATACAGGAGCTTGTAGCAGGAAAAACACATAAGATATTGTAGAAAAACAGAGTACCTCTTTATTGTTTTATCACAAATCACCTCTAGAAGATTGCCTCGAGTTGTTCAAGGTATATTTAAATGTTTTCAACTCCAAACCAACAGTTGCAACTACCTTTTGAATGCCCTAACCATTCAACTCCCAAAACAAGACAAAATTGCAAAGTTGCATAATAACTTTTGCAACAACTACAAAAACATGACAACATTATGAAAAACTGACCCCATGAGACTTATTACATAGAAAATAGTCTAAATAGACCTTATTATATCAACTATGACTCAAAACACCAAAAATACCAACATTAGACCCCATTTACATGATGTTGAATAGGTGCCCTTGCACCATACACCCAAACAAATAAGGACTCAAGTCCCCTTGAGGACTGTGCTGCAACAAAACCATGCTTGATCATATTATTCTTTGATCTCCAAGTGCCTTTCCATCTGGTAACCCTTTCCATTGGATCAAATACTGGAAAGTAGAATTAGTCTTTGCATTTGTGAACTCTTTGGCATCTAGAAATTGCTCCAACTTCAATAACCTACATGATGGATGTTCTCTGACTTTTTCTTCATCTGGAACTGATGTTAAACCTGCCTTTATACCTGCAAGCATACCTCTGCCATCCTTGTCATGAATTGTCTTCTTCTTTACTCTTGATGCGTACTTGAACTTGCTCATATGTCTTTGCCATTCACCTATAATCTCTCCACCTATGCTTCTCTTTTCATCCTTCTGTTGTAGTACACCTACAACTACTGATTCATTAGACCTATTAGCCTCTGATATTAAAGGAATGAATTGGCCAACATCTCCTTTTGAAAATAAGGAGTGAAACACCTCTTTCACCTTCTTAGCAACATACTCCTCACTCTTACCTTTCATCTTTTCCATCTGTTGATCTGACCCAATGCCTACTACTTTACCAGGTTTACAAACCTCTGAGTTGACAAAAATTGAATACCCACCAGCCTCTTTTGAAAACAATGAACAAAACACTCTTTCCATTATCACATCAACATGCTTCTCAAAGCAATCTTGCATCCCAAAAATTAATTCATCCTTGACCTTCTCAATATTAGATTTTTTCATTAACTCTTGATATCATTTCCTTCCAAAATCAATTCACTCTTCAAGTCTACTATTTTGGTACCTTCAAGTGTAGGAGTGGCTGCAAACTCCATAGGCTCCTCTTCCTCTATCTTTACAAACTTTTTCCTACCTATCATTATCACATTAGGTTTCATGGTCTTCCCTTTATCATCTTCTTTCAAGGGTGTCAAAGTAAAAGAGATTCCATCTTTGTTTATCTCATAGGTATTTTTTCTACCATCATACATTGCATGCCTATCAAATTGCCAAGGCCTCCCTAGAAACAAATGGCACACATACATAGGCAACACATCAAATAAAATCTTATCCTTGTACCCACCTATATTAAACTCAACCCAAGCTTGCTCATTAACCAAAACAGATTGTCCCTCATTCAACCAAGACACTTTACAAGGAGTATCATGTGGAATTCGAGGCAATTTTAATTTCTCAACCATTTCAATGGACACCATATCATCAGTACTGCTTGAATCAACTACAACCTTACATAACTTACCCATGCACTTGCAAGTTGTCTTTAAGAGTGTTCTTCTTTGTGATGGCTCCTTTTCCTTTGATGCTTTGATGAGTATTCTTCTAACCATTAATGATTCTCCAACTTCTGAAGCAGCATGCTGTGATGTTGAACCCACACTTTCACAATCCTATCCTTGAGAAATCTAATTTCTCCTTTCTCCACTGGCTGAAGTAGAAGTTTGTCCTTCATTGCATTTCCAAGCTTGATGTCTAAACCTATTTCATTGATAGCATCTCCCTGTAAATCCTTGTGAACCTCTTCCTTGTCCTCCAATTCTGCCTCTAAAACCTGATCCACTACCTGTAAATCCACCTCTCTGATCAACAACTTGTTCTTGACCTTTACTTGCATCTTCTTGGTCCTCATAGGACTACCTTGCATTAGAGAATGATCCTCTTCCTCTTGAATTGATGCCTCTACCTCTACTTTGTCTCTGCAGCCTTCTCTTCAACTTTTCTTTTGCTCTAACAACCAACTGAAAACATTCTTCAACCGTTCTAGGGGTGGGAAGACTCAATTCATCTTGGATATTGAACCTTAACCCATTCATATACCTTGCTATCTTCTCAACTTCATCTTCAACATGACCTACTCTAATGCTCAATTTGTGAAACTCCTCTATGTAGGCCATGGCATCCATCTCCTTTTGCTTTAGGTTTTGCAACTTCCTGAATGTTTGAATTGCATGGTCACCGGGCAAGAATTGAATCTTAACCTCGACACCATCCTATCCCATGAATTTATTTTTGCTTTTCCATTTTTCACCCTCTCTTCCTATACATAGTTCCACCAAGTTAGGGCAGGGCCTTTCAATTTAGTTTTTGCAAACTTTACCTTTTGTTCTTCTACTACCTCCTTGTACTCAAAGTAGTTGTCTAGTGCATCAATCAAGTCCAAAACTTCTTCACTATCCATCTTCCCACTATACATGGGAAATTCTATATTCACCTCAAAAACATCTCCTCTAATAGTGTTCGACATCTTAACCATCCTTCTTTCA
>VDFB02332234.1:0-22300 GCA_007258455.2 Sequoia sempervirens
CAACTAACAAACTTAAAGCCATACATACATCCAAATAAAGTAACATTCTAGAAGACCTGAACAAGAAAGTCATCCAATGTTAGAATTATATACTTAGTCTAAAAATTATTGCTTAAAGATAAATTCATTGGCTATTATATTTTGTTAAATTATTACGAGAGTATATTGATTTCTTCAGCATACGCATATCCCTAGTTAATTAATTGATTACTAACTAAACACACTAAGGACTAATGCTTCATTAAGAGGTGTGATTTTTTTACGAACAAAGGAACTCCTTCAAAGAGTCTTATCTTTTCCTGCTTTAGAGGAGAATAAAGTACCCTTCACCATTACTTGGATATACCATGCCTAAGGGAAATGAATTTTCCTAGATCAACAACATGAGATTGTTGGGTCTTGGAAAAGTGCCATGAATCTGCAGATTGGAGCATTCACTTTTTAGAGTCAGGAATTTACTTGTGATGAAGCTCTCAACTCAGCAATCCCCTTTTGAGGAAAGAATCTAATTGTTCTCCATTCTTCATCTTCAAGCTGTGTAGCTGACTCTGTGTTGTACCCCAAAATTAAAATTTTTGTTACACTTAGACATTTTAAAGAAATGAGTAAAAGTCTTGTTAAATCAGTCAAAAGGTCAAAATTTGGGTGTGTAGGTCTTGCATGAAGGGTAAAAATGTGAAATTCCCAAAATTTGACAATCTGGATCTGATTAGAGCGACCTAATCTACAAAACCCAGATCTCCGTTTTTCATCCCTACTTTTCAGGAAAACTGCTATTTTTAGGAATTTCCTAAAAATAGTAACTTTTTCTGGGTTTTTCTAGGTTTCTTTCGAGACGGATACTGGCAAAACTTTCTAAAAATAGAAAGTTGGTATGATAGAGTTCAAACTGATTTTGATTGGCTCAAAATACGTCCATATCAGGCTGGTGCAATCAGAATCTCAAAATAATCAGTTTTGCCCTAGTGGGTCTATTCTGCTTTTTCAGAAGCATATCGGGAGCTCCGGAGTCATCAATGGAGGTCAGTCAGCTGTCAGGCGTCAGATTCAATACTCAAGCGTTCAACAAAAGGCGAGTTGGTGAGCAAGCACAAAGAACGGAGAAGAAGGTGAAAATTTGTGAAAATATTCTTACACTGCTTGACATGGGTGCCCCAAGAGGAGATAGGCGCCCATCTTTTTAGGGCATCAAATGGTGAAATTAGGGTTTGAGCTCCCAGAGAAAGTTGTTCAGAATCCTCCCAGCTCCGCAGGGAATCCGACAACGCAGTCATCGAATCATTCAGTCACCTGAAATTCGAGGTCAAACAGAGGGTTTTCAACTAGAAGATGAAGTGAAAATCATGAAAGTAACGAAAAATTTTCTAAGTTTGGAAGTTTTCAGAGCCCCAGGTGCCCAAGGGCGCCCAGTCTTTTGGAAGGGAAAATCCAGCAATTAGGGTTTGCAATTGAACTTAGTCTCTTCAGAATTCAATCAGCTTCGCAACGGCTATCTTCGTCAGAGCATCTAACTTGTCGTTCTCCAGCAAATCCAGATCGAGCTGAAAGTATGGAATAACGGTTCAAATGTGAAGATGAAAATTAGGTAAAATATTCTAAGTCTGAAGCAAATGGGCACCCCTAGAAGAGAAAGGCACTGATGATTTCGAGAGCCCAAACAAATGATTTTGTCAGTGAAGCCTAAAAGATCACTTCCTCAGAACTGGTCAGGCTTTCCAACGAGACCTTCAGCACGTTAAACAGAGTTGGTAGTCACCAGATGCAAAAGGCTGAACAGAGGGTTTGACGAGAGTGAAATTTTGAAAATCAAAAGCAAGGTGAAAATGCAAGAAAATATTCTAAGTCTGGTCAAGTTGGGCACCCCTAGAGAGAAAGGGCACCCAAGCTTTTGAAGGCCCAAATTCAACTTTTTGATGAAGTTGCTCACAGAGAACCCCCTCCAAAATCTTCTCAGCTTCACGACAAGCTCAACCATCAGCCAATCCAAGCTCCAGGTCACCAGATTAGGAAGGATCATCTGTAGAAGAGAAAAGATGAAGAAATGCTGAAAATGTCTAAGTCTGGTCAAGTTGGGCGCCCTTGGAGAGAAAGGGCGCCCAAACTTTTGAGGTCTGAAATGATGGAATTTGCCAATACATCGCCTAAGATCACCTCGTTGGTTTCAACCAAGCTATCCAGTGAACTTGTCAGCCAATCGATTTGATTAGCGTAGCTCCCGGAGTCAAGATTTCATCAGAAGATCAAAGGGAAATGAAGAAATTGAAAATCATGAAAAAATGGCTAACACTGTGTGTTGGCATAAAAACTAACACCTCTGGAGTGCAGGTTTGTACGGACAGCTATGCACACTGCGTAATGAGTGCTCTTCAAATTAGGAGGGGAAGCTCCCTCGTAGTGCTGGAATGCGTGGAAAAGAAAAGTAATATAAGTCCTATCTTTTTGTTCTCAGCTGGAAGAGGCACAAGGTTAAGAAAACCAAGAACGTTGCAGCTAAGGATTTTCTGGTTTCGCAGATCATTAACTACAACTAAGCTAACTACTTTAAATCTATCCAGTTTCCTCAAGAAAACAGAGCATGAGGAAATGGAGCAAGGATGATTATCTGATGATAAGCCGGGTACGGACTCACAACGTGAAGGCAAGGTGGCACAACTATCTGCTTGTCTGAATAGGTTTATTGGAAACAACAATACACGATAAACTAAGTACAGATTCTCAACTTGAAGGCAAGGTGGCACATCTATCAGCTCAATCTGAACGAATTTATTGAACACATAACATGAAGGATAGCCAACTAGGATAATAAATTGCATTGGCGAGACACGCATACAATCTACGATCAACTAGCCACTATATCTAACTAAGGCAAGCATTCACCATAATAATTGCATGAAACCCAAGTAGCATAACAATTCATTATCATAATAAATACTCATGAACAGATACAGAACGAGCAATATTACAAGCAAGGTAGGCACAGCATATATTTCTCTCTCGTGCAAAAGTTCTTGAACATATACAATAATAGCAATACTACAGGCAAGGTAAGCGGCATGTATGCTATCCGCTGAGTATGTACAAATGAAACCAAAAAGCTTTTATTTATAGACATCGAATGGTGTAGGGAATCTTAAAATCACCTTGAGTCAACTACAATTTGCAATGCATGCAAGATTTTATTACTAAACCCTAATAAAACAAACTACTCTGATTAGCTGAGAAAGCTACCATCAGTTAACGGGTACATCTAACCTAAATGGACAATGTGCAAGCATGCACGTCCTTATTTAAAACAAAGTTAACTGGACACTACCTTCAGTTAACTGAAAACCCTAACCTTAACTCCTGTGAAGATAATCCCAAGGAAGAGATAAGCATGTATGAAAACAACAAGTGAACTCAAGACTGAAAGTCGAGTTAACTGTTGCTCTTGACTCTAACCTCGAAACTAACTGCATATTCTAACTAACTGATCACTGGCCGCTATCTCGAGCAACTCAAACAATCTTGGAAATATCCATTGGCATTTCATTGACTAGTAACTCTGGCTTCTTTGTAACTGAAGTGATGACCACTACATTTCTTTGAAGGCATTTCTTACGTTTTCTCAAATGATGGCTGGGTTGGCTGGTGGCGGTTGATACGACTCCATGGGTTGAATGAGCACAAAGCAGATGGGAAGCAGCTTGGGACTTTCAGAGCCAACTGTCAGCTGTCCAGGTAAAACAGATCATGGGACGTGCGATGAAGGCTCAGACGTTTGGTCTTGGGCCAGTCCATGACAGACCCAGACAGAAAAACTTCGTTGGTAGCAGGGCCATTGGTGGCACAGGAGCTGGTTGAGAACCCAAGCTGTGGGAGAGGGGTTTTGAGGCTGGGAAGCGTGGACATGAATCAGGACTGGCATTAATTCGGCAGAAAATGGAACAGACTTTGGGACTTGGAGTGGGAAAATAAGGGACAGAGCTTTCAGGGCATCCTGGGTTTGCTTGCGCTTGGAGTCAGAATGACTTGGAATGACAAGGTTTTCAGGAATGGTAGAAATCTTGGGCGGAAGCAGATGAAGGCTGGGGAGGCAATTTCTCGAAAAATCTAAGACATGGGTTTTGCTGCTGATGCTGAAACATGCGAACCCAGATGGTCAAACTCTGAAAATATGCTGAATTTCTTTGACATGCGAAGAAAGTACCTAAGATGAGAAATAGAAGAAATAAGACAGAAGATAGAAGGTTTTATTTGCTCTGCTTCTGTAGAATTCGCCTCTCTGACTTGGATTTGATGTAACCTGCATGCAAATTGAAAACAAAATCTGGAATATTCTTCTTCTGAACAAACTGAATCCGTTGCTACGAAGAACACTGAAATCTGACACCTGTAGCACCTCGAATCCTCAAATGCATGAAGAAATCGCCATGTTTTGAGATCTAAATGGTATGACTTGCTCAAGAATGAAGAAATAAAGACGACTTTTGTCTTTAAATAAATTAAATTCATTTAAAATTCATCCATCTTCTCAAACTCAAAGCGCACCTCTTTATTTGGCAGTTAACTGAGCCTCAAATTAGGGCGTATGCTTAACTAAGCCTTCAAAATGAATGCCTAGAATGTGATTGGTTGTGAACTAAAGCTTAAAATGCATGAAAATGATGCTTTAATGGAGCGCCATCTTTAACTTCAATTGAACTGCCCATACAAATCAGTTAAACTTGTGCATGCAAGTCAGTTAAGTGCACATGCAAATCAGTTAACTTAACATGCAAATTAGAACTCAACATCCTCTTCAGTTAACTAAACATGCAAACGCATGCACACTGCAGATGAACTGAACTTCTAAAAATAGCAACTCAAAATGAACTTCAGTATCTTCTGCATGCAACCCAGAAATCGTTCAATTGAACTGAAGTTAGAAACCCTAATTAGGGCGCACCAGTCAACTTGTTTTGAAAAGTCAACTTTGACCCCCAAGGCGTTTTTCCAGACTTAGCCAATTTTGATGAAAATTTGGATTTTGATCCTCGTCGGAGCCTCTGTTTGCACACTGATTCTGGATGACTGACAAGCCTGATTGGCTGGCTGATGATTGCAATGGATAGCAGAGTTGAAACTGACGAGATCATCCCTTGGGTTTGAAACCACAAAACTGAGATCTGAAGGCTCAAAAATCCAAGCGCCCTTTTCAAAAACTGCTCTTTTGACCTCAGACTTAGCCATTTTTTCATCGTTTTCATCTTACGAAGGTAAACTTGATTCCTCTGTATCTCGCATTCAGCAAACTTTCAGGACTGACACACTGGTGCAACGCGGCGCTGAATCCATTTCATAAAACAACTGCAAAGGCACATTACTTCAGAAAACATCATCTGAGGGGTGAAAATCAAGGGCGCCTTTTTCAAAAGGTGCTCTTTTTTCTCCAGAGATAGCCAATTTTGGAACTGACCATAATATCACTAAAACACCGACTGCAAGCTAACAAGTCATCTTCTGATCTGACGGAGACAGGCAACGGATAGCTAAACGTAACACGGACAAGCTGAATATCTGAGATCACCAATAAGAAGGCATTAAAGGCTTCAAAAGCTCAAGCGCCATTTTGAAAATGTGCTCTTTTGCTTTTCCCTTGACATTTTGACCAAGATTTAACCCCAGGTTTGACCTCCGGCTCAGGCAACCCAGCAATTCAGATTGACGCGCAAAAGGGTGCAACGCGGAGCTGGACTGAGCGTGCAATAAACGTCAAAGGGGTCATTTGATCTAAAACCTCCATTTAGGCCCTCAAAAAGATGGGCGCCCCTAAGATAGACTTCTCGTTTTTGCTTCCGGTGTTAGTCATTTTCTCATTCTTCTCATTTTCCGCTGTATCTCCCATAACTCGAGCAAAACAGGTCTGTTTGACAAGCTTGATAGCTCGTTGCGAAGCTGGCGAGATCCCGAACAAATGTTCCTGGAAGTGAAAAACCCTAAAAACAGGATCTGGACCCCTAAAATCAAGGGAGCCTTTTTCAAAAAGTGCTCTTTGCTCTAGAGTTAGAAAAATTTGATGATTTTCCTTCAGATTTTGGATTTTCTCAAAACTCTCCAATATCAGACTGATATGAAACTGAAACAAGCTCCATATTTGAAAAGCCCAAAAACCATCTTTTGACATTACTTTAACTAGGTTTAGACTATTTTTAGCAAAATGCCTTAGTGAAGCAAAAAAAATTTGATTTGGGTACAACACTGTGAAAGTTCAGAGCCTCTGGAGGAAATAGGCTCCCATGAATTTGAAGGTCTAAACAAAGTTTTTCGCCAGAGATGCCTCCAGAATGATCTCCTGAGAATCAGTCAGGCTACACGATGAATCATCCAACTTGCTCGTTGGATCAATCTAGAAGCCAGAGATCGAAGGTCAAGTAGGGGTTCAAAATGGAGAAAAGTTGAAAAACTCCAAAAAATGGTTAAGTCCGAGAGAAGTTGGCGCCCCTAGCCAAGAAGGGCGCCCATCTTCCCATGCCTTAATCAAAATTTTCAAATTTTCAAAGTTGCATGATGAAAGATGAATGTCCAAATTCATTGAACAGGCTGGTTTTAGGGTTTTGAAGACTAAAACAAAAGAAAGCAAAGCTATTTCAAGCCCTAAATCTATTTAAGACATCTCTTCCATTCAGTTTTCATCATTTTTGCAGGTGGCGTCCAAAGAAGAAAAGTGGAGCAGCAACTTTGAGTTTTATTTCAAGATTCAAGAGCTCAGGGTTGCTGATTTTCATGAATAATTTTTAGACCAGCAACATAAGATCTTGCTTTTTCGTGCTTTCTTATCCAGAAGATCAAATTTTTGAAGGAGAAGGTCAAAGGATTTTAGTTTTCAACCATATGGGTGTTTTCATCTCATTCTTCTGAAGAATTTTTGAGGAAATTTATCAAGTTGCAGCAGCTGCTTTTTATTTGCATGTCAGTGAAGTCCTCAGGGTTTACAAATTTTGATCAACTAGGTCCTCTCAAAATAGTCTTCTGAAGAAAACCCATATCACAGTTTTTTTTTCAAATTCTAGGGTTGGCTGCTTTTTCAATCAGCCCTCAATGTTTTTCAAATTTAATCAACTGGGTTCATTCCAAATTGTCTTCTGAACAAAACCCAGGTGCCAGTTTTTTCAGTGAAAAATTGAAGAAATTAGGGTTTGCTGCTTTTTCAGTCTAAATTCAAAATTTTCAAAAACGGATGATCTGGGTTGTCTTGCAACGAAATTCTAAGCAAAACCCATATCTCAGAAAAATTTCCAAAAATTTGTCCGTTTGAAGAAGAAAAACCAGCAGGCTAAATTTAAAAAGTTGTTCAAATTTGGTTTGAATATAGTCGAGTTTACTGTCAATCTTCTAGGTTTTCAGCATGCAGTACTCTTCCATGGGATTTAGAACCAAGTCAGTATTGTATCTCGCAGCCACAGGCTAGACGATGTTGAGAAGTGCTTTTCAAATGACACCATGGATAGAAAACTTCATCATCTCAATTGAAAAGCGTGAAGGGGTATGATATGAGGAAAAATGGAAGGTATCGGAAAAAAGTTGTCCAATACTCTTTCGTTGGAAATTAAAAGTGTCAGAAGCATAAAGTTGTTGAGCTGCCAAGTTATCAATTAGTGAGTCATCTTCTAGGGCAGCAATGTTTTTCAAGAATAGAACTCATAAAGTAGCTGAAGAAGTGAAAGATTCTCTAAGTTTGATCACAGAAGGCGAGGAGATCTTGGAGAATCGGAATATTGCCTTAGATAGTATCAATACACTTTACCAGGACACAGTTTCCTGCTTTTTAGCGGATGTGATTGAGCTTTAAAGCGGCTTTCATCTAGAAGCTTTCTTTCCGCTTTCTTTCTATTCCTGGAGCAATTATTATACATTCTTTGAAGAAGAGAAAGAAGATAAATTGTAATAGTTGGCATTTCTTGCTTTTCCTGCTTTCTTAGGTGTTAGATGTTATCTTCTTTCTAGATTTAGAAATAAAGTTTGCTTGTTGAGCAAGCCCTAGATTGTAAAAGCAAGGAGATTTTAGGGTTCCCTACTCCTCTGCTTGCCTATAAATAAGAGTCTTTGCTCATGAGTTTTCTTTAACGGTTATTGTGATAGCAAATTGTTGAGTCTCTTTTAGCCAACAAGTTGTTATTCAATGTCAGTTCACTTTGTGTTAGAACCATGCTAGTGATAACAAAACGTTGAGCCTATTGTGCTTTCTATTTGTTATTCAAGTGTTGTTCAATTGTTTTATGATAACAAATTGTTGAGTCTCTTTTAGCCAACAAGGAGTTATTGTAATTGTTGTTCCTATTGTTTAAGAACAAGATTGCAAGCCTCTTTAGCTGCAAGTTCTTGTTCCGTGCATGTGTTAGGATAATCTTTTGTTCCAGAAGTTTGAGAAATAAAATCATGAGCCTCCTTTGCCTTGGTATACTGTCTCAGATTTCCGTTATTTGTGTTATGCTTTTATCATCTTAATTTCAGCTTACATTGAAGTGTGTAGATGTTTGTTGGAAAAGAGTTTATTGAAGCACTTTGTCAGAGAATCAACCTTGTTCATTTCTAGTTTCTCTTGCTCTACGTATTAATCGAGAAGTTAGAAACGTCTTTAGCTTAAGTTAGTCGTAGTTGAAGTTATTAAAACAGAAAATCTCAGCTGTGGCGTTTATGTTTAATAAACCTTGTGCTCTAGCTGATCAAATAGATAGGCAACTTAGTTTTTTAATTTACTTTCTTTCAACACCATCAGCAAGAGGGAGCTTCCCCTCCTAATTTGAAGAGCAGTTTTACTGTGCATAGCTGTCCGTTTCAAATACGCATTCCAAAGGTGCGAATTTACACGCCAACACTCTGCAAATTCAGGATCTGATTTTGATTCTTTTCCTCATACACTGTCCTGTTCTTGTCCCATGCATCTTTGGCTGTGGACGAGCCTCGGATAAAAGGCTGAACTTCATCAAACACACTTAACATGATCAATTTAGCCTTTCTATTGGCTTGATCAAATTTCTTTTGCTCATCAGCATCATTTGGATGTCCTAGTGTGGTGCCACTGACCACATTCCAAACTTCCTCAAACTCAAGTTGAGTTTTAAGTTTGGTCTTCCATGCGGATAATTGTGTAATTTTCTATTTGGTTGAACCTACGAGTGTTATTTTAGAGCACACGGTTACCATTATTCAGCCTATATATTTGTAGATCATATTGGCATATGTAATGAGAAAATATTATAATTGATTTTCACTGATATACATTGGTGTGGGAAGTGCAAGAGGGAGGAAAATAATTGTGCAGTGGTGTTGAATAAGGCATAGAGAGGACAAAGTACAACAATTGAATCTGGTTGATAAAAGAAGAATCAAGTTGACATTTGCAGAAGAAAAGGTAACTTGGTGATAGTTTTGGAGAGCTAAGCTTAAGCCTTGCAATTCATTGGAGTTGTTATCATGCATACAAAAGTACAAGTATAAATAGTTTGGTTATATTGGTGAAATTTTTTTGGCTTTCGACACTTTTTGGTTTCAGTAGTTTGATTTCAAGAGTTAATTGTGGAGTGCAAATTATTTCAAGATACATTGGTGTTTAATTATTTAAGCATGAGAAGTATGAAATAGTTTTTCTCTGTGATTGAAGGATTAAAAAGAGAGTTTTATTTGTAACAAGGTGTTTTGGAGAGTTGGTTATAAAGGCACATGCTGGAGTTTTCAGGTTATATTATAATCAAGTATAATATCAATGAATTCAACACCCAATTTCTTTTTTTTTTAATATGGTCACACATGTATCAAATATTGCTTGTACTGTCAAGGCCATTCATGTTACACCAAATAGAGCTTTCAAAGATTTCAAAGACAAACTTATGATGTTAGAAAAATAAAATTTAACATAATCATATTGGAGGTTGGAGGCATTGGAGGACGAAAGTCTTTTATCATCTTGAGCTAGCTTCTCGCTCAGAGATGATTCATCGCATGAGAAGCACCATTTCTATTTGTCTCCCTTCATGGAGCAAGTTGCTTGGCATCTTGGTAGAGCTTGTGGGTGTAGTTAATGTATGTACATTGATTGAGGTTCTTTTGTACAATAGAGGAGGGATTGTTTCCACAACACTAGACGAGGGATATTGACACACTCAGAGGAGAGTTATTTTTTCATATCCAACATTAGAGGAGGGATTTTGACACACTTAGAGATGTGAACTTTCAGAGGAAAGTTGTTCTCTCATTACGCAAGGATGGAGACACTTTATGTTCTCTCATAACTTGAGATTGGCATCTCAAATACCTAAAGCATCGAAAGCCCAATTCAAAGACTCAAAGCTAAAAATCCAACAACTATGTGCAAACCACCATCCAAAGTGTCCCTCCTCCTTAAATGTAACCCAGAAAGTAGGACTAGACTTTTGAAAGCCATAATTTAATCATAATCCCCCATTAAAATATTTGATACAACTCCTAATTACACCAAACAAAGCCAAGGTAGAATAGGACACCACTAGGAAAGTCACCAAAGCCACTTAAAACTCAATCCCGTCACCTAAAATTAGGAAGATCCCTAAAATATAGGAATTTCCCTTTTATTCACCAAGAAAACAATATGAAACAAGTGCATATAAACACTCATACTTATTCCTATACACACAATTATCCATTCACCATAGCATGGTTCACAAAATAGGTGAGTGCGGCCCACATCCTACTATCATTCCAAAGGGGGCATTTGATTTATTGGATGTCCACTTAGAAAGGTACTACATCGAAAGAGTATAATTGTATAGGTGCACAATATAACTACCCCCTTTGAAATTCTTTGGTTGTCCACTTTAAAAGGGAATACTCTAAAAGAATGTATAGTTGGTATGGGTGCATGCTAAAACTTTCCCTAATAGATGTTATGATAATACTTGATGGGCATTATTCTCTCCTCAAGGTGGTAGAGTAGCCTAGCCTCCTTGCTTAGTGTACTCCCAGCCCATTCTTTGGTGTATGTTATGAGTATGAAGAAAAAATATTTTAAAGAATTTGGAAGTTTCTGGAATGATTTGACGCAAAATATAGTATGAAGAATTTAAGAGGACCAATATGGTCATCAATGCTAATGCTTGGCTCTGATTGAAATAAAAATTATCTGGTTCACATTAAAGTTTGATAAAGATAAAGCACAGAATAATAAGTGCTTGGTTTCTTGTTTCTTTGCATTGAAAAAACATTGTGAATTTTCACATTTACTTTGGAAATTAATTATGAAAGTGAGTTGTTGAAGTCCTATCAATAGAAATTTTATATTTTTAAATGATGTGTATTATTGAAGTACTATATCTTTAAATGATTCAAGGGAGGGAAGGAGGGGTAGGGAAGGGGAATATGTTTGAGAGAGACGACCTTGTAAGAGTATTATAGACATAGCCCTTAGGCATTACTACACCTACCCCTTTTAGGGTTGGATGGAAGGTGACAACATGATAAAGGGCGTTTGATGCAATAAACACCCTAGATTTTTTTTTGAAATCACATCAACTAAAAGTGAGATTACAATGCAATATCCTCTTCACTTTTTGAATGTCCCCATTTTAGCCATACGCTCTTCTGTGACGGTAGCCTATTTCTGAAATCCCGTAGGCTAGTCCAAAGTAGAAATTAGGGTTTCCTATTTTGTAGGAGGTTTCTGGTGCATTTTTTAAGGTTTGCATGTGTGAGTTTCTGATGCATGTCTAGGGGACTTTTCTGGGTTTTTGGTGAACTTCGGAATGGTGTAACATGCATCTTCATCTGACAACTTTTTTCGGCACTTACTATTTTTCGCTTGCACATTGGAGTTTTGAGATTTGGATTGCAAATTCTTTCTGGGTTTTCAGAGATCTTCGTAGTGATATGACATGCAAGTGAATTGGACAACTTTCCAAAATTTACTATTTTTAGTAAATTCTATTTTTGGCAATGTCTTGATTGGAAATAGTTCAATGTGTTTTCCACTTCGAGCAAAGTAGTGGTCTTGGAGGGTGGACACCACATTATGAGGAGATTAAATATTTTAATGTTCATTATGTCTCCTCAAGATTTGGATGCCTAAGGAAGAGGTGAATTAAATGTTTTAAAGATTAAAATATTTCAAAAAGTGAAGTGAGGCGTCCCATTTGGAGAAGCTGAAGAGTCACCTCCAATTCTTTAAAAGCAGGACATTGCTCATTCATTATCGATCTTATCGAATTGCTACCATAATGGCTTCAGGTTTATGACTTCGAGGAATGCATAACTCCTAGCAAGAATTCGGGAATCCAATTTCGTATTTGAAAGATAACACCTAGTTGGAGTTGTGGCTGCTTCTCACACAGACAAGTAGATTGAGCTTCATGATTTAAGGTTTTGATATTCCTTTATCATTTTGTGTTTAATTGGTTTTATGAAATTTGTTTATTACCCGAACCCAAATTTTTTAACTTCACTAAGGCATTTTAGCAAAATTGTTTAAACCTAGTTAAAAATGGAAATTGTTAAGAGTTTGCTTTTAGACAATTCTAGTATGGACTTTGTTGAGTCAGTTTGATGTCGTGAAGATACTAGAGAATTTTGGAAAAATTCAAAATCGAGATGAAAATCATCAAATTTTTCTAACTCTGAAGCAAGGAGCACATTTTGAAAAAGGCGCCCTAGCTTTTGGAAGTCTAGATTCTATTTTTGAGGTTTGTCACTTCCAAGAACATTTGTCTAAGATCCTGTCAGCTTCGCGATGACCTATCCGACCAATCAGTAGGACGTGCTTAGCACCTGTTATGGGAGATTCAGTGAGTAACGAGAAAAATGAAAAAATGGCTAACACTGGAAGGAAAAGTGTGCCTCTCAGCCAGGGGCGCCCATCTTTTTGAGGGACTAGATCAAGGCTTTTGATCAAATGACATCTTTGAGGTTTGTTTCATGCCTAGTCCAGCTTCGCGTTGCATCTGTCAGAACGTCAATCGGAGTTGCTGAGAAGCTGGAAACACAAGACGAACTCAGGGTTAAATTTTGGTTGGAAGGTCTGAGGGAAAAGGAAAAGAGCACATTTTTCAAAAGGAGCCCAAGCTTTTGGAGCCTTAAATGCCTCTTTTCTGGTGATTTCAAATGGCTATCTTGTCCGTGTTATGTTCATCTCTCCGTTGCCTGTCTCCATCAGATCAGAAGATGACTCAGTAGCCTGCAGCCAGAGGTTTAGTGATATTTTTAGCTAGTTGAAAGAATGGCTATCTCTAGAGTAAAAGGAGCACATTTTGAAAAAGGCACCCTCGATTTTCAACCTTCAGATGATGTTTTCAGGGGAAGTGTTGTCTTGAAGTTGTTGTGTGGAATGAAGTTAGCTCCGCAGTGAGCCAGTTATTTAGTCCTGAAGTTTTGCCAAATAGAAGTTATGAGGGATTCAGTTTTACCTTCGTACAAAATAAAGATGATGAAAATATGGCTAAGTTTGAGAAAAAGCGCAACTTTTGCAAAGGGTGCTTGGATTTTTCAGCCCTCAGATCTTAGTTTTATGGTTTCTAGTCTCAAGGAGTGATTTGGTAAGTTTTTATCCTGCTCCGCAATGCAACTGTCAGCCAGTCAATCGGTGATGTCAGTCAATCAAAGTCAAGGGTTGAACAAAGGCTCCAGAGAGGTTCAAAATTTAGTTTTCATGAAAAATGGCTAAGTCTGAGAAAAACGCCAAAAGTCAAAGGTTTCTTTTTCAAACTCAAGATGATTTGTGTGCCCTATAAAAGGATTTTTAATATTATTTTAATATTTGAAATTCGACTTTGAGTTGACGTGGACGATTTCTGGGTTTGCATCTTCAATTAACAAATTTGCATGTCAGGTGCTTTTTCAGTTTTGCATGTTGACTTAACTGATTTGCATGTCCAGTTAACTGGTTTGCATGTTGAGTTATTATTTTGCATGTTGACTTAACTGACGTGCATGTCAAGTCTTAACTGAAGATTTAATGCATGGTGCTTTATTTATTTAAGCATGGTGCTTTAAGTTTTAACTAAAGTCTTAACTGAAGATAGTAAAGATGGTGCTTTATTTATGTCAAAATATTAAAGCATGGCACTTTTGTACAACCTTAAAGAATAGTAAAAGGTGGTAGCTTTATTTAGTGCTTATAGTTCTTCAGTTAACTATTGCAGGAAACCAATCATAGGCTGGAATGGTAGTTTTAGTGGTGTGAAATAAAGCGCCTTTTAGGAAAAGGAGCACTATCGCCTTTTTGTTGACCAATTTATTTATTTGGAGCTTAAAAAGTCCATTGAAATTCATCGTTCCAAAACAAAGGAAAAACATCCCAGGCAAACGGAGTTTGAGAGGGTACTATGGAGTGTGGGATTTAAGTGTTCGCCATTATACATATGTGGATCCAGGGACATTGGAAGGAAGGATATTTTGGGACTTAATTTTCAATTGTGCAAAAGGTTTCATTAAATCAAATTCGAGGCATGGCGTTTCTGAAGCGAGATAAAACCAAGAAAAAGAAACAAACTTCTATGCATGTTTCTACTTTATTCACCGTCTTAAGTATTCTTACGCGTATCTGAAAACTGACAAAAATTTTCCCGGTACATCATTTAGGTTCTACCTGCTTAAACTGGCGACGGCAAAATACGTAATGGCGAATTATTTCCAGGAAAATTCCTTGCATGACTTTATTCACAAAACTGCTTTTTAAAGAATTCCTTTTTACGTAGCCGGGTCAAAAACACTTCTTTCAAAGATGTCGAGTTAATAAAAGGTTTTTCCGCTTTGTTGCCTACAAAACCCATGTGTTCCCTACACTGGCTATAGGAAGAATTGCCGGCGAGCTCTGAGAGAACCCTACCTTTTCCTCAATGAAAAACCTCACTGGCCTAAAACTCTCCACTTTTTTGCCAAATTTTTATTGATTTGGAACTTGAAATTTGAAGTTCTACACAAAACCCGCGTTTCAGAAAAATTCACGAAAATTTTCCTACCATAAGCTATTTTTAGCGTTGTCTCTAGCTTTTTCAGCATTTTCGGAAAATTGTCCGAACATACTCAACTTCACAGACTTTTTCAAAATGCAATTCAATCTCATAGATTATAAGACCAAATCAGTCTTGATGCATGATTTTGTGAAAACTTCAGACACAGACTTAGGTCATGTCTATCCGGTGCTTAACCTGAGCAGTTTGGAAGGCGTTAGCAGCAATACATTGAAGAATCTTGAACATTCCAGGTTGCTGGCAGCAGCGTCTATTCCCGTCACAACTTTCGATCTCGAGTTTGTTCTTACTTGCATCAAGCATTATGACTCGTCCACACGACAAATCGGATCAATTGATGGAAGAGTCATTTGCAGCCTTAAGCAGAGGGACGTGGAAAAATGCTTCGCTATTCCTCCTCATTCAAACAATTTCACTGTAGTCATTGAGGCTTGTGAGAAGATATGGTATGAAGATCTAGAGCGATCACAAAGGAAAGTTGCTAAGAGATGATTGAAAATACAAAAGACCAACATGCCCAAAAAAGTTGGTTGTGGTGAATTCTAGGATGAAGTTGTTGTTTTGATAACTCTACTCAATCGGGTTACAGGTCAGGAGGAGGCTAGTACTTTCCAACCATGGATGTTTTACATCATTTCTAGGATCCTTGATGGTACAGAGCACTATGACTGGGCCATGTTGATCAGCGAGTACCTTCACCAATAGATTACTGGATTCCTCAAAATCCACGAGTTTCATATGGTGTCTTACTTGGTCTACTTGGTTGCCTCTCAAGGTAATTTCAGACACCTGAAGACTAACGGGACTCTCGGTGTTCAGGATGTACACGAGTATTACTCTCAGTTGGAGTTTTCTAAGGCTGAACAAAATTTCATCGCGGTGAATTATCACTTTTTCATGAGGACAGTCAAGGATCTCAACAATGAAATGCACATCCGAATTTCATCAGAGGCCAGAGCAGCTATGGAGAGTTTGGCGGATTGGTTTATTCAATTCCCCACTTTCACATATATTTGAGTTTATGGTTATGTCAGAGAGCCTCTAATGTTACCTATATACCCGTCAAACAGAGTTCTTTTCATGGAATTTCTCAGACAAGCTCAACATGTTCACTCTTTTCTTCGCAGTCGCCATAAGTCAGCAATTTCCTTTCCTTTCGGATGGGGTATTTACACATGCAGGACTGCGGTTGATTGCAAGTTTATGACAACCAAGTTTGAGAAATTCAACTTCAAGTCCCATTCTAAGAGGCACTCTGATGATCCTTTGGGTCATTATGCAGCCAAGTTAGAGCAAGGGATTGCACATAAGTCAGCACTTGAGGATTTTTGGGCAAATTGCGAGGATGAATTTGAAGTCCATCGACATCATTACTGCAAACTTACTATTGCTCAGATTGCTGATTATTTATTAGAGGATGTTGAGGGTCTATCAGATGATGATGAAGAGGTTCTACTTAGCTTGTATGACAAAGATCAAGTTGCTCGCCAACCACTTCGCTCACCGGATTGGTACGCCAGGGAGACTACTTCCATTGAGGACGTGTCTAAATCAGTTATCAAGACCAACAAGAAATTCTTGGAGAGTAAAAGAAAGCGCAAGGCAGTGCCAGTGTCAGAGCCACAGGTAGGATTTTCATCATTACCTTCTACCTCGAGGCCAAGGCCTCGGGTTAAGGTTATCTTGAAGCCACTTGAAGGACTTAGACTCAGCGGAAACACAAAGGGGAAGAACACTGGCAAACGAAAGCAGAAACAAGTAGAAAAGGTGCCTGAGATTCCAGTAGAGACAGTCATACAAGCTGAACCACATCTTTCACCTCCTAGTTCGCCATGTGCACCACATGTGCATCCTATTGATATAGACTCAGAGCCGGAGCCACCAGTTCAAGTAGCACCAGAGACAGTTGACCCCACACAGGCTGATACATCAAGGACAGTCTCTCCTCGAGCTGATAATATTGTTCACTCTTGTTGGCTCGAGAGATCTTTGGGAAGACAGAGGCGAGAGCCTTCATATCATCTTGATTTCTCTGAGTTTGGAAAACCTTATCAAGGGAGGTCAAACAAGAAAATCAAGAAGCAGGTGCATGTTGAGAAGACTCCAGAATTAGAGATCGTCATAGAAGTTGCTACGCCACCAATGGGTAAGAGCCTGGACGAGGTTGAGGTTGGTGATTTTACCTTCGTCAAAGCAAATCTTGGCAGAACCACTCGGGAGACAGAAGTGAGCCTTCTCAAAATTGTCACAAATAATCTTGAAGAACGTGTCATGAAGGACGAAGAAGATAAAGCACTTCTTATGGCTGAAAACAGTCAACTTCGACAATATATCTTTGATCTTGTTCATGGAAATCCAAGTAGAGCACCTGTTCTTCCACAAAGTACACCTGCAAAACAATAGAAGTTGGATCAGTTAGTCAATCATGGCAAACTTCCAGACATTTGAGTTGAAAGCTTCGCTGTTACAAGTTAGCATCTTCTTGCAGGGTTATATCAGTTGAGGAGTGATGTGCATGGACTTCGATAGGGAATCCAGTCGCTCGAGATTGCAGTAGTGGAAGGCATCGCAAAGGATCGTGTTCTCATATCTCAGTTAGCAATTGCATATGACGCCATGGAAGAAAATGAAGAGAAAAATAAGATCTTCGCTTGGAAGGAGCAGCATCTTTTCCGGATGGAGACATACGAGAAGATCTCTACCAAGCTGAATACACTCAGACATAACGTTGTCAGAGCTCTCGCACTCATCAGCGGCTTTGTCACTCAGATCCCGTGTCATTATCTTCTTGAGAATAGCACGTATGTTGAACTTGATACAGTACAAGCCGAATTTGAGAAGCTGATTCGTGATAATCTCGAAGGAGATACTGTGGCATCTAAGTTGGATCACATCTCAGTGATTACAGCTAGTTTCAAAAGGGCAACTGAAGATGTAAAATAATGCATGCAAACGATCAACGATGGTGACAAAGAGTTAAAGAGGCAGGTTATCATCATGGACAGTGTCAAAGTACCAGAGGATGGGCTAATTGACCAGTTCCTGGACGAGGTGATAGACTGTGATGAATGGGAGTGATCAGTCAATTGTGACCTGCAGTTAGTTTTAAGGATAGAGTTAGGAGCAGCAGTTAACTCGACTTTCAGTCTTGAGTTCTTGTTGATTTCATGCATGCACATCTCTTCCTTGGAATTATCCTCGCAGGAGTTAGACTTTCATTTAGGGTTTTTCTTAACTGATGGTATTGTTCTACTTAACTTGCTTTCAATAAGGACGTGCATGCTTGCACATTGTCCATTTAGATTAAATGTACCGGTTAACTGATGGTAACTTTCCAATTAACTGTATAGTTTGCTTTATTAGGTTTTAGCAATAAAATCTTGCATGCATTGCAAGACTATAGTTGACTCAAGGTGATTTTAGGGTTCCCTAACACCTTTCAATGTCTATAAATAAGAGCTTTCAGCTCATTTGTAAATAATTTTTGCACGAGAGAGTAATATATCTTGTGCCCACCTTGCCTATAATATTGCTTATTTTGTATTTGTTTGCGAGTATTTATTATGATGATGAATTGTTATGCCACTTAGGTTTCATGCAGTTGCTATGGTGAATGCTTATCTTAGTTAGATATAGTGGCTACTTCGATCATAAATTGCATGCGTGTTTCGTCTCTGCAATTTACCGTCCTAGTTGGCTATCCTTTGTGTTGTGCTTCTAATAAGCCTATTTAGATTGAGAGAATAGTTGTGCCCACCTTCCCTTCACGTTGTGAATTTGTACCCAGTTTATCGTGTAAGATTATTCCCACTCCGTTTCCTCATGCTCTATTTTCTTGAGGAGATTGGATAGTTTAGGCGATTTAGTTTGAGTTGTAGTTAAGACTTACGAAACCAAAAAATCCTTGGTTGCAATGCTCGAAGTTTCTCACAAACCTTGTGCCTCTTTTAGTTAAGACAAAAAGATAGGAATTAGTTTAATTTACTTTTCAAGCATTTTGTCCGCACAACGAGGGAGCTTCCCCTCCTAATTTGAAGAGCACTCATTGCGTAGTGTGCGTTTAGTACCCGGCACTCAAAGGTGCAGTTCATGTTTTCAAATATGGATTTAGAGAAGTTTTACGTCATACGACACATTGTGTAATTTCCCATTTTTTGCCAGTAGGTATTTTGCTCCATTTAGTTTCTATCTTGACACCCCAATGCAAATTCAGATTTTATTGTAAGAGTGTTTTTTGCAAGACAAATTCAACCTCTCTTCTGAGGCCGTCCGCCGTAATGCGCATGAAATCGTGTTGGGCAGATTTCAATGTTGTTTGTGACTTGTTGATGCTCTTTCATGGTCGCCTAGCCTTAGAAAAGGTTCACTTTCAGTTTCGTGTGAAAGGGTGATGCGTAGTTGAAGATATGGTTTTTTTGTGGAATATTACCTTGCTGGTCTGAACTCTAATTTGCTGGTTTTTTATACCAGACCTTTGTATTTCTGCCTTATGCTCTAATTCCTTGGTGTTCCAATTCATAATTGTAATAGGAATTAGTGTAGACGCATTGTATTGAGATAGGAGAAGGATTTCATTGAGAAAATCATTGTGATAAGCTTATTGTAATTGCTAGTTTCAATAGTACTGAATCAGCCTTTCAATATTTCAATTATATTTTTCTTATTTCACCCACTGAATAAGTGGAGAATCCCCACTGTTTAGTGGATGCTTGCTGAAAAGCGGATGTCTGCTATTAGCAGATGGATTGTTCTTTCATTGTAATTATTTTCCCCCCACTGAATAAGTGGTAGTGTGGAATTCTTATGGTCGGATTACCGCCTGCTCTTACATTTCCAACATTGTAATTCAGTTCAGTTTATTGCTAACAATCCCATCACCATATGCTATCACCTCGCCTTCAATAGGACCTTGGTGAACATTCTTGGTGAAGGTTACTTTAAAGTTGATTATCTTTTGGGAGCTAACCCTAATCATTGGTGTTGTGCTGGATTTTGTGGTGAAAAAATTGGGAAAAAACTAAGGGGCATATTACAATGGTATCATAGCCAAGATCCTACCATCCTATGAAAATTAGAGCTCAGCTATCAATTGAGTGTTACAGAAATCAGATTCTACACCAAAGGTCAGAATTGAGTTTAGTTTTGACTTTTAGAGTTTCAAAGATGTTACATTTTCTGAAATTTAGGAACCATCAGAAATCATATTTGATTATGGCTTCTGAAGAAAAAAGGAGTTTGGCAAGGTCACTTTCCATTGCAGGTACAAGGCTCAAAGAAGAATGTCAAACTAGAGGTGAAAAAGTGAGAATATTGTCTGAGTTGGAACATTGTTTGAGCCAAGTCCAGCAATCATCTATTGAATTGTTGAAGAAGGCATTATCTCCTGCAATTACCTCTTTGATTCATCCCTATTGGATAGGGCATCCAAATAAAGAAATAAGCTTGTTGGTTACTTCATGCTTTAGTGAAGTTATGAGGATTCTAGCACTTTTGATGCCATATGATGATGAAACCATGAAGAAGATTCTTCCTAAAATTGTAGAATGTTTCCAAGATCTTGATGAAACCGGTAGCAATCAATTTCCCATAAGAACTGCTATCTTAAAGACATTTTTAGATCTCAAGACAAGTAACTTGCTAATTGACTTGCAAATGCAAAATCAGATTGATCATTTGATCTACTACCTTTTCATATCCACTTGGAGTGAACAAGAAGAGAGTGTTATTGCAGCTGTAAAGAATATTCCTGTTCTCACTATTAAAGAGGTTGATGAAATTCCACCAAATGTTCATTCACTCCTTTTGGAAGTATATAAATGCAAAGAAACTTGTTCTCACTATTAAAGAGGTTGATGAAATTCCACCAAATGTTCATTCACTCCTTTTGGAAGTATATAAATGCAAAGAAAAGATTTCTCCTATTGTTGATATGTTGTTAAATGAATTGTTTAATCAATGTGAGGAGAAATTGAGGCCCCTTTTGATGAAGACAGTTCAGAATAATGTGGAGATTTCTTTTGCCGAAGAAAAGAATGAGATTTGGCGTCCCGTGGGTTTTGTAACAAAATTTCAGGAAGAATCTACAAATATGCATTTGACTATGCATTCAACAGAAGAGTGCCAAGAGGCAACCAAAGTTTCAAAAGAGCAAGAAGACTATCAAATGGACTCACTTGAGATTTCAGAAAAAGAACATGTTGAAATGAAGAGAGATGAACCTACAGAGCTATTGTATGAAAAAGAAGATTTCATTAATCAAGAGGAATGTATGGTAGACCATCAGAATGATTTATTGAAGGAAATGCAGCTAATGAAGAGTTTGAAGTAGCTGAAAATCTCAAAACAGCAGCTAAGTTGGAGCATGTACACCATTTTGTTGATGATAATTCTAAATATGAGTGGGACTCTCCCACGCCAAAATTACTTCAGAATGACTTTGGGGCAGATTTTGTTGAGATAGGTGTTCCTAATGATAGAGCTAATTATTGTTATAACTCCAGTGTGTTTGACTTAGATCTCTCTAATGGTGATGTATTGAAGAAACCAACCATTCATGGAGAGCTTGTTGGGCATATTTGTTTAGAACAAAATCAGATATTCATGAGACCATGGGATCCAAGTGTTTTGACACCGAAATGCTTAGGGGAGCAAGCAATGGAATATTTTGATGATTCATTGCTTGAAGATATTGCTGACAAGCCTTCTATTCAGGAATGATGCAGTGAAAAGGTCAGAAAGGAAGCTGATTTTGAAAATCTTGTCAATGAAAGCAAATCAGAAAAGTTGATGTTTGATGAGCAAAGCCTCTTTGCTGATTGTGATCAAGGGCCCAAAGAGCTGCAAGTTTTGAAAGATAAATTAATGGTTTCAGAAGAGAAAATTGTTAAAACGTTATCAAGGTTTGATAGCACACACAATTTTATTGAAAAACTCTATTGGAAGTTTCAGTTTGAAGAGAGACCGAATGAAATTAAAGATGGAGATACTCTTTCCAAGATGCAAACCATCAAAGAAGCATTGGAATCAATAAAGATAGATTATTTGCATTTGCTCTCAGATAGGGATAATGCCATTAAGTTTGTAGAGGAGACCTATGATGCCTACCAAGAGAAGGAGAAAGAGGTTGATAGGCTTTGCTTTGATCTTTCTTTAGCTCATTGCTCTTTATGCAAAGCAGAAAATCAATTACCTATTGCAGCTACACTTAAGGAACAAGAAGCTAATACAAGGATTATGGAGATCAAGCAAATAGTTCAAGGGATAAATGAACTCCATAATGATGAAACATTGCATAATGCCAAGGAGATTCAATATGTTGATGGTGATTGGAAGGTACATCAAGAGTG
>VDFB02332235.1:0-27022 GCA_007258455.2 Sequoia sempervirens
TGGCTCAAGTCGATCTCCACACAAACGCGGGCATAGGAAAAGATCCGCTTGTCCAAAGTTTGCTGAGAGGGGCCAATCGGCTTACCCAGCGCCATTGCAATAGATTGAAGAATATCACTCTTCCAGCATTCTAACGGAAGACGAGGCAGGCGAACCCACACCGGGACCTTCGTCGGCATCTCCTCTGCAGAAATGAAACCAGCATGCCAAGGTTTAATGAACAAACCGACTTGATTATAGAAATAAGGGCCGCCCTCAAAAGCCTTGTTTCTATCAGAGATGCATGAGAAATCCACCAAGAAGAAATTATTTGCAGCAAGCAGAATCTCAAAATCCCCCTCTGGATTCCAAGTCTTCCGAATCCAAGGTTCGAGGAAAGGTAAGGAAACCCTCATTCCCAGAAACTTACAAATTAAAACATGCTTACTGAAATAGTCAAGATCTTCTACCACCGCCTCCTTCTGAATAACAACCACTGGGCGTGCTTGGGCCCTCTCCAGACAACCATTCACCTTATGCACTTTAAAGCCATTAATCCTAGATAAGCCCCCTTGAGAAGAAGCCCCAACACCGGCCTCCGACAAAATATCGTCTCCCTTCTCCTCCTCCACACCATCCATCATGTTAATGAAAACCACACCCAACCTCCAGCAACAAGCTTCCACCTCCCAGCAGGACAAAACGCAGCAAGAACCAAGGCCTCCAAAAACCACCGTCGTCCAAAAAGAAAGAGTAAAACCCGTCCCAAAGGGCTCCCACGCAAATAAAGGCAAGGGAGAAACCCCACACCAAACCCCAACAGGGAGCAAAGGCGCCAGCAACCAGAATGAAGAAAAAACGGACAGAAAAACGAGCAGAAAACTCCCCCTGCACACAACAAACGCCCCCCCACCCAAGCAGAAGACCAGCCAACGCCGATCCACCAGGAAAAAGCGGCATGCACCAACGGATCTGAGCATGCAAGCCGGCCCTCACAGGCCAGTGGCACCTATTTATACATTATTCAATGGTACAGTAATTTTATAATTTTATATTTTATTTATATCAAAAAGTTCTAAATAGTTAGTTTTTAAATAAATTTTATTTTAATTATATTTAGTCTTTATGATAATGTTTAAAAATAGAGTGATAAAAGTGTAATCGGAAGAATTAATTTACAAGAGAAACAAAATTATTGAAGACATGATGAACTTAGCCTCGTGGTGCCAAGAAAATCTCGCAAAATCTATGTCTATCTACATCGTGATGTGAGATTTGCAACTTTTTTTTTTCTATAATACAAATACCATGCAAGAGCACTTAGTTAAGAAAGTCTTCAAATATGTGAGTTGGAAGTCACAATAGTGGAAAAGAGTAGGTGGTAGGTATTATCACCATACATTTAATTTTGTTTAATATGAGTAATTGTAAGATTATTTTCACTTTACTTCCACAATGGTCAAAAATTTAACAATAATTTCATAGTGTTATAATTTATTTACACTAAAAAATAATATATAGTTATTCTTTTGTATTAAATTTTACTTTTTGTTATTTTTGCTCTTCATGACAATATCTAATAGTAGGCTGATATTTATAATCATATCTTAAAGTGTAATCAGATGTATTAATTAAAGGAATTTAAAGATGGAGTTCCAAATTCAACCAATTTAAATAACAAGTTGTCCAGTTGCAAAGTAAAAAGAAGTTTGGAATAGTGTAGAGATTAAGTTTTTTACAAAAAATTGATGTTGCTCGAAATTTTTGCTTCTACTATTCCATTTTATGTTCAATCAATGCTACCATTTTGTCTTGTACTATCAATACCATGGTTGTTTTATTGTTAGCAAACTTGCTAGTCTATTTTGTACAACTTATTCATGCATATATTCTCCTTAGAGGAGTCAATTTTGTGTTTGCATATTGTTAGTAAACTTTTCTCGTATGTTCTTTATTGGCTGACAAATTGGGCACCTTGAGGTTTCATATTAAATACATGGACTCTTTAATTGAAAGGTGTGATTGTTTGAACAACTCTAGATAACTGCTCCTTTTAAGAAAGAAATCACCCTCTAAATTAAAAAGGTACAACTCCCTCTTATCATATTCAACGAATTTAAAGAAAATAACGAGATAAAACTAATGTGTGCTTTTAACCAGAAAAAATACCAGTATCAGATGCAACAAAGACATGGTATAAACACGAGCATAAAGACTAGTTTGCATGACCATCGAATAATCATGTATCAACCCAATACCATCTGAAAAATGAAATCAATTATAGAGATAAGTGTATACATGATCACACACAAATAAGCATAAACACATGAGAAACTTAAATGCACAAATCTAAGAATCTCATATTATTTCCATAAACTAGATGCACACAAATGACTAGTGATTTCAATTTGTGGAATTATATTCAAAGTATATGATATTAGGTTCTTTTGAAAACTAACTAGAGAGAGTTTTTTTGTTCCAAATACAAATATAAATAAGTGGATGAGTAACCGCTTATTTCACCCATAACTACCCAAAAATAAGAGTTTTCAAAATAAGATGAAAAACTAAAATAGCAAATGAAGAGTCACAGCAGAGACACTTCATTTCCAGATTTTGTTGCTAAGGTGAGTCTTTTCACAAAGTTTGGAAAGCCTTTGCAACATGTGACAGTTCCTTATGTTGAGGAATAGTGATGTTCCCCATTCGTAACTTCTAGGCCATTTGGATATCGCGAGTAGCTTCAATTATTTGATCATATGTCCCTGCCAATCCAGTTGTTTGAAATAGGACTAGGTCTACCCCATTGAATTTTCTCAAACTCTTGGCATCAAAAGATTGGGAGTTAAAGATTTCATCAATTATCTTCTTAAGCTTTCCCTTAATCAAGTAAGAGCATCCCGGTAAATGAGCTATCTAGCATCAACCAAAAATACTGATAAATTTCTTTTCTTCTGTTTTTTTTATTTTTTTTTGTTTTTTTTGTGGTGTTTAGTTGTGTTCTAGTGAATTATGTTGGCAAGACATTTGATGAATTGGTTCATAATTTCAAATATTTTACAAGTGACTGTTTATGATTTTTCTTCTGAATACTTTGGGCAATTCATGGCATCTCGAAAAGGCTCAATTTGTGAAGTGTGTCAAATAAGCTCTTGGTGTGAGTTTCTTTTTATACTCCATGTAATGTGTTATACACATTATTCAGCTATATTGTGGGGAGGAGTTTGACTCTATTCAACTCAAATTTCAAATTAAATGTAGTTGTTTTACACTGGGCGTGATGACTGGCTGCGTGGAAGTTGGGGGCACTAAATTAATCCATTTTCAGTTTTTTCGCTACCTACAATTTGGGCGATTCACATTGTCTTCCCCAACTTATGTTTAAAATGATGATTTTCCAGCATTTACCTCTTATTTGTCAGGTGTGACATCTTCTTGGAGGGCATGTAAGTTAAAAGGAGTAACTTTGTTTGTTTCCAGCAATACATCTTTTCCCACAAAGGAGTCGATTCATTTCTTGCAGATAACGATGCATAATTGATAATTAAACAGCCCAACATAATGTTTGATTGTCTTTTATGTTCTTGGCATTGGCAGGAGTGTGGGAAGTTATCATAAAATATGTTTTATTTCAAAAATAAAAATGTAATCTGCCTCTTCTTGAAGGCTTCGTTTGGAAAGGAGACTATTCGCTTTCCTGAAGATAAAATGATATAAAAGGCAGAGTTTATTTCAGTTTGGGGGGCTCACCAATTTTGAAGGAAGTGTAATTTTTGTGTTGGAAAATGTGAATGGAGAAAGTAATGTGTATGAACAAGGCAGAAGAAGAACATAACAGTACAATATGACAAATGTGTTTAATATTTGATTTTCCGAGAACTTGTGATTCTCTATTGAATTGGCAGCCAAAAAAATTCATAAGTTAAACTTGTCAAATTCTGTTTGTCTGTAGATTTGATTTAAATAAATGGAATTGCTATTTTGAAACTTCATCAAGTCATATCGTAATGATAATTTCAATGTCCATATTGAATTTCAATTTTGGAAAGGTGAACATTGAGACAATTTATTATTGGATTTGATCTCTGTTTGGCAAGACCCATATCTTTATTTTGCATCATTTGGTATGAGAGCAGGGGATCTTGAGAGTGGACAGGATCCACCAAGACCTGCGGGAGAGTGAAGCGGTTGTGGAAACTTTGTGAAGATTGTTGCAGGTAGAGAATCCCTAAGCAATCGAGAGCTAGGGAGCCGCTAAAAAATTTGTTTTGCAATTTAGTATGATGGAAGATTATAGATTGAGGTGAGATTGCAACAACAAACAAAATGGGTATAGTCATAAGGAAGAGGCCCATGATTTGGGAAGAATGGAGATGTTATAAAGAAATCAAGATATGGAGGATGATCAAAAATATAAACAAGTGATTGGATAAGATGGAAAAAGACATGAGGAAAGAAAATGGGGATGAAGTGAACAATGAAGAGTTTACAGTAGAGGCAGTGGAAGAGGAGAAAAATAAAAATGTAGTAATGGAATATGAAGAGGTTGTAGCAGTAGAGAATGAAGAAGATGATTTGTTAGCACACATTTTTGTGATAGAAGAAGAGTGGCTTGAGAAGATCGTCGATGAAGATGAGAAGATGCATGTTTGCAATGAAAGAGAAGGAAATACAAGTTCCATCTGCGTTCAAAAAGAAGAGGTAAATCTATATTATGATAATATTTTATTTTTAGATAATATGGTAGAAGAAGAGATGGTTAGAGAACAAAAGCATGTAGAGAAAATGGAGATTGTTGTAGATGCAGATTGGTGCCTAGATGGTGCAAGTTTGTGTATAAAGATTGTAAAGGATACTACAAAATTCTAGTGGAGGTGGTCGATCTACGGTGGGATGAACCCCATGAATGAGAAGAGAGTGGAAAGTACTTGGCCGAGGGGGTCGATTCATGGTGGACATGAGTCCACAAGGGGAAGGAAGAAGAGAATGCAATGATGTTGGAGGGAAATGGCATATGTTCCAGTAAGATGCTGGAAAAAGAGGAAGCAAACAATTTTTAGTGCACCTCAAACAACAATAGATTTCGCTACAAGTTGCATTCAACTTGAAAGAGTATTCCCACTACTTAACTCCATTTTGTGAGTCCTACTCACAAAATTTTCTTACCTGGGATGTCTCATGTAGGAGCATCCCAGGTAAATGAGCTATCTAGCATCAACCCAAAAAAATGAAAAAAATTATTTGTTGCTTTTCTTCTTTTTTGTGACTATGTTTAGTTGTGTTTTGGTGAATTGTGTTGGCAAGACATTTGATGATTTGGTTCATAATTCCAAATATTTTACTGGTGACTATTTATGATTTTTCTTTTGAATTCTTTGGCCAATTCATGGCATCTCGAAAATGCTCAATTTGTAAAGTTTATCAAATAAGCTCTTGGTGTGAGTTTCTTTTTATACCCCATGTGTTGTGTTATACAAATTATTCAACATATATATTGTGGGGAGGAATTTGACTCTTTTCAACTCAAATTTTAAATTAAATGTAGTTGTTTTACACTAGGCGTGATGACTAGCTACATGGAAGTTGGGGGCATTAAATTAATTCATTTTCAGTTGTTTCCCTACCTACAATTTGGGTGATTCACATTTTCTTCCCCAACTTATGTTTAAAATGATCATTTTCCAACATTTACCTCTTATTTGTTAGGCATGACATCTTCTTGGAGGGCGTGTAAGTTAAAAGGAGTAACTTTGTTTGTTTCCAACAATACATCTCTTCCCACAAAGGAGTTGATTCATTTCCTACAGATAATGATGCATAATTGATAATTAAATAGCCCAACATAATGTTTGATTGTTTTTTATTTTCTTGGCATTGGCTGAGCATCGGAAGTTATCATAAAATATGTTTTATTTCATAAATAAATATGTAATCTGCCTCTTCTTGAAGACGTCCTTTGGAAAGGAGACTATTCACCATCCTAAAGATAAAATGATATAAAAGGTAGAGTTTATTTCAATATAGGGGCTCACCAATTTTGAAGGAAGTGTACTTTTTGTGCTGGAAAATGTGAATGGAGAAAGCAGTGTATGAATAGGGGAGAAGTAGAACATAACAGTGCAATATGACAAATGTGTTGTAATATTTAATTTCCCAAGAACTTGCGATTCTCTATTGAACTAGCAGCCAAAAAATTCATAAATTAAACTTGTCAAGTTTAGTTTGTCTATAGATTTGATTTAAATAAATGGAAAATTGTTGTTTTGGAACTTCATCAAGTCATTTGGGAATTTCAATGTCCATATTGAATTTTAATTTTGGAAAGGTGTTGAGAGGTATGTCGGAATCATCATGGAAAAACATTCCCCTAAGTGGCAAAAATTTAGAAAAATCAAAGTTAAGAGCAACTTTCACGTAAAATTTGAATAGGTTATCTATATTATTTCAAAAATATGTAGAATATAATCGTAGCAAAATTGAATGTAGTTTATAAACTATTTGGTTTATTTAAAAAATAATAAGAAGTAGGTTTACGCCTAACCACCTAACCACAATAAAATGATAATTATTTTTAATAATATTTTAGATATAAAGTAGAGGGGCTCATGTCTAGATGTGATGCATATTTTTTTTGTAATTTTTTCCAAGTAAATAATTAATTATTATTTTTTATTACAACTTTTAAGAAAATATTAAAATGTTATGTCCTAACCACCTTAGCAGTGAAACTTCCTTGAAACTATTATTATTATTTTTTAATCTTATTGTATATGAAGCATAGAATGTGGCCTGTTTGATTCAAAAATGTGATACTATTTGAAAGTTATAGATGTTTTTCAATCAGCCTATCCATCAGGACTTTAGTCGTAATTCTAATAGAAAATGAATAATAATTATTTATTAAATTCAAGTTAAAGAATAATTTATATTGCTAGAAAGCTGAGAATCTCCTTTAGAAGCCCTTTTCATTTTCATCAATTTTGGAGTAAAAAATCCTTGACCACATACCCTCTGATTACCCATCATATAAGCCACTTTTGGCCCATCCGATCCGCACATACCCGAGACAATTTATTATTGCATTTGATCTCTTTCTAGCAAGACCCATATATTTATAATTTTGCATCACTTAGGACTCCAACATCCTGATTACTAGCACCTCCTTGCACATTAGGTTGCAAACCAAGTGCAACAAAATTCTTATGAACCTCTTTGATGATTGCATTACTTTTAGTTAGTATCTTATTAAATTCCTATAATCCCCACTTGGTAACCTGGAGTTTCCATTCCACACTTTTATTCTAAATCACACAACGTCCATTAGCAGCATTGGGAATGATTTATTCATTAGCCAACCTCTTCATTCACATACTCAGCATTTCTTTGATTTCATTTAAGTGCTGAGTTCATAATGCTTCTTTTTTCTCAACAATAGCTATATCCTTTTCCATTTTAGTTTTCAAGGCATATGCTTTCTAATGGATCTTTAGTGAGTCAAAATGATTTGATTGCCTTTTTTTATTATACCATTGCTCCAATATTCTATGGATTTTCCAAATACCTTGGAACTTTTCATTTTGCTTACTACCTCCCATCATTAACATTGGATCAAAGGATGATCAACTTGAGAGATTGGGGGAGTAAAATTAAAGACTGACTTTAAGCATTCAATTAGAACCTTGACTTGATTTTTCAATTCATCTTTGTTGTTCTTATCATTATTGGTTCGCTCAACCAACCTTGTTGCTAACACTTGAAAATTGTGCACATCTCCATCTCTTGTGGAGGATCCCAAGTTTATCCTAGCAATATCAAAATCACTTGCAGTTTCTTGAGTGACCTCCTTTGGTGTAGTGGGGCGAACAACTTCCAAACACAAATTTCTTGTACTATCATCTTCCATTAACTTAGAAGTAGTCTTCAATCTCTTGGAATTAGGTGTCCTCTGGAGTAGTTGACCCACCATATCTTGTTTTGGGATGTCTAATTGTATTACTTTTCTTTTCTTTGATAATGTGTTTCCCAACCAAGCCGAAGTTGTAGGAATAGTGGCAACCTTATAACTAGAAGAATCAAATAAAGTTCTCTTTGTTGGAGGAGTGAAAGTTTGCACATCTTCAGGTGATGAAGGTAGAGTGGGACCAATTCTCAAAGACTCGTTCACTTATTTGATAGGTGATGAGTGGTGAGATGAGGAAGAGGTATTGATTGCAATGTTACCTAAATCCCCTTCCCCCTCAACAACCTCTTTATATTTATCTAGTTGGGGAAAATCAAGAATATCTTCTCCACAAGTTTGTTTGAAAAAATTATTCTCAAGAGGCTCATCATCACCATCACCTTGAGGTCTTGATGACATCTGGTGCGAAGTTGAACATAAAATCCCTGAAATTACAAGGGGGTTGGTTGCTTCCTCCTACAGGTTGGGTATCCTGTGACCTAGTTTGAGGGTGAGACTGATCTATTTTCTTTTTAACAACCCATTCCTCTATTCTCTATAGAAAATTTGTAGTTCTTGCCTCAATTGTTTCAATTTCCTTATTACTCTAGTCCATGACAACAATGGGTCGAGGAGCTATATGTTTTGTGAAGATTGGGTCTAACAAATTGTATCTGTCATCTTCAATGTCTTAAACATCCCATCCCAAACCAAATGCGATTATCTACCTTTAAGGGATAGCCTCATCCAGCTTCTTCTTCTTACCTCAAATTCATCAAAACAATTAGTCAAGTAATATTCTAGGCCAAGTAGATGATAGAAACCATGACCCAGTTTTAAGATTTTTCACATAATCTTTATTATTAGAGGGAAAATGTTCATTATAAAATTGGAAGGTATATTTAGACATTTCCCTTTCAATATTCAAGGCATCCGACATGGAATTACAAGTGAAAGGACCAAAACCCATGGGAAACTATACATTCACTATCTTGTGCTCTTGGCATCTTTTGTTCACATCAACAAGCTACCTTTAGACTTCAATCATTACAAACTTATCCTTTGCATACCTAGGGAGTTTTAGAGGAAAGCTACGAAAACCTCCAACTTGAATATATGAGAACCTTTGATAATGAATGAAGTGGCTTCCATATACACCAACAAACTACATGACCTCTGAAGTAAGCGCCATTTCAATCTTTCCCTATAATTCTTGGGTCACTCTCATGGTAAAGGTGTCAAAGATCCTTTTGTGATGAAGGAAACTCTTACCTAACTACAGCTTGTCATAATATCTAAAACTTGGCACTTCATCACGAGGAATGGTACTTGACCTCAAACCTGTCCAGGGCCTAGTACTGGCGATGGCATAGATCAAATATGAGGACATATGAAAGGGCTTGTTACCTATAAAGAAAACAAGCAAGTTATGCATCTAATCATTAATAAGTTGTGCCCAATCCAAAAATTTGTCCCCTTCAAGTACAATTTGGATGAAGAAATATATCCAATATTGAAATCCAAGCATGTCCTCATCCCCCCTCACTTTGTGCAACAACATAACAATATCTGATATTTCCTCAACAAAGTGGTTCTTGTGTAAATTCCTTGGCAACTAGGATTTACCTCTCTTGTGTTTTGCTAACCAATTCTTTGTCATTTCATTATGATAGAGACCCTTCAAAGCTAAGAATTCAATCTATGAATTGGTGAAGTTGAGGGCTAAGAAATTTTTCCTTTCTAGAATCTTTAAACATGAGGCAAAAGTGGTTCTTTGAATTTTAATCACTAGCATGTTATCTTCTATCCTAATTTCATAGGTCTAAGAATCATAATGCCTAATACATTCAATGACTAAGTTTGGGCATTGAATTGCTATGGGAAATGTAGTTGCTTCAATTAATCCATTGGAAACAACTTGTTGTGTGATAGGTGGGGGATTTGGTTTGTTAAACTTCTCCCTAAATTCATCCAAATTCATTTTCCCTAATTTGGTATCCCCTATTTCTAGCATAGTGCAGGTTAACCTAGAAATGTATTCATAACTTTGATATTTGTACCTCATTGTAATTGGAACCTTAGGGTTTGTGTATAATTGCATTGGAATAGATTGTAATGTTGAAAATCTTTGAATCCAAATTACAATTAGAAATAGCTACTGAAACAAGTAGGAAAAGGAATACCTCAAATAGCTATGAAACTCGAGAAATAATGTCTATACCAATATGCCCTCCTTCCTCCATATTGTTATGTCCTGCATACACACCCCAAATTTTTTCTTGGCATAGTCGGGGACCCCCTCTACTTTCCTTCGTCCCGTTGTTGTTGTGTTTGCACTTTGTCATTCTCATTTTTGTCTTTTCTCATGCCTTGTTTTCTTTTCTCTCTATCGGAATCAGGTTTCAGAACAAAACCTAAGATTGTTCTTGAAACAATGTTCAAGTTCAAGGTGTTGTTCTGAATCCAATCTTCGCCTATTTTCCTTTTCCTTGTTTGTTTCAGAATCGGATGTTGAACCGAAACCTGCACTTTGAACCTCCTAAAGGTTCATGTTCCAGGTTCTATCCCAATCCCGATCCCTGTGGTCTTCCTTCACCTTTGCCTTGTTTCAGAGTCAAACTGGAACCAGAACCTTAAACCTCTTGGATGGTTCATCTTTTGTGTTCTGACCTGATTCTGATTTCCATTTCCTTGTCTTCTTTTGGTTTTTGTTTCAGAATCAGGTTTCATAATGGAACCTGAACCTTTCCCTTTGTAAGGTTCATGTTCCAATTTTCATCTCGACTTTGATTCATGTGTTCTTGTCTTTGTTTTGTTCCTGTTGTTTGTTTTAGAATTGGGATCGAATCGAAACCAGAACCTTGAACCTTTGGAAGGTTTGTGTTCCTAGTTCCAGCCTGATCCCAATTTTTTCATCCCATTTTTTTGTGCCTTATAAAGTTCAGATCTCATATTGGAACTAGAACCTTCCTTTGTTGAAGGTTCATGTTTCGAGTTCGGTTTCGATCCTGATCTCCATCTTTTCATTGATATCCTTTTTCCTCATCATCCCATTTCTTTTCTAGTCTTAATTTTTGTTCTTCAGTGTTCATCTTCAAGTTTTACATTGGTCTTTGGGTTGTTGCGTCATTTTCTTTTCACCTTCATTTTTGTGTTGTTTATTCATTTGGTTTTGTTTATCGTCGTGTCTCATTTTGTTATTTGGTTGTTGCGTTGTTTGTTTGTTCTTTTATCATTTTCATTGGTTCATTTTCATTTGTCTTTGTTCTCACATCGTCTATCTCTCCTTTGAGTCTTGAAAATAAAAATTCAAAAATTCAAAACCTCAAAAAAATTAAAACATTTTAAAAATCACAAAAAAAAGAAAATTCAAAAATACAATAAAGAAGAAGGGGGAGATGGCCAAAGGGATTCCCAAGAAAATCGAAAGGGCATAGTATAGATTGCATTTCTAGAGCATCTATTATAGCCTTAGGTTAAGGATCTCAAAGATAAAGCATTGATTTGTAAGTTTCTGAATTTGACCCCTGATTTAGGTAAATTAAAGGAATTACTAGCTAAGGAATGGGAAAGGGTCGAAACAGTTTTTTATGTAGAGAAATCTATGGGGATTTTTGTTGTAATATTTTGCAATAAAGAAAGGCACAATGTTGTGTTTAAAGTTAAATCTTGTGTTTTTGAGGGCTCAGGCCTATGCATGCAGCCATGGGTTTTGAATTTTAAGCCCCAAGATATTGATTTAAGATTTGTTCCTTACTGGATCCAAATGCATGCTTTACCATTGGAATACATGGTATTGAATTTAATTGAAATCATGGCTAATCAAGTAGGAATCTTCCTCAAACATGACCATATATTCTTTCAAAACCCTTCAATGCCAGTTAGGGTCTGTGTATTACTTGATATCTCAAAAGATCTACCCCAACAAATCCACCAGGCATCAAAATTTGGGAAATGGGTTCAAAATATCATTTTGGAAACCCCAGCTAATGCTTATAGTGCAAAATTTCATATGTTAGGGAACAAACTTGCAAATTTCTAGACTAGCCTTGATCATGAGGACTCAAACTATGGGCAATATTCTAATGTTGCTACCAGAGATCTTGCCTCATCACCAAATGATAAATCAATATCAGAAATTGTGAAGCATGTCAGCAAGGGGATTTGGTGTGAGAAGAAGATAGAGAACAATCTGGAGATAGGAGGGCTATCTAAGCTGAAAAAGACTACTTTGATCTCTCTGCAAACTAGCAAGAAGGACTTTTTGATGCGAATATACATAGACTATTGCCTTAACCTATACTCGCCTTCTCTTCCCCAAGTTTCAAAACAACACCTGTAAATTATTGTGCGAAAATTGATGTTTGAAGATTTTTCAAAGCCCCAAGATGTGATAGCAAATAGATGTAGGGGTGTTTGTCCTACTCTCCTATCTCAAGAATCATCTACATTGATTCAAGTTGGTCAACCTAATAAAATAGATGAGCTGGAATTGCTAGCAGAACAATTCTTAATATTAGTAGGTTTAGAAATGTATGATGAAATACCAAAGGATTTGGTAGTTGAGGAGGGCTAGGGGTAAGGTGTAGTAGCTCAAGAAGACAGTACAATGGGGGTAACAAAGCATAAGGTGGATTGGAGGAAAAAGAGATAACTTATGAAGACTATGGGTCAGATTAATGTACTCATGAAGCTTTAGATTACCATCTGCAGCAAGTAGAGTCTTACTTGGTAGATTAGGAAGAAGCGAAATATGATTATTCAAAGACTTTTTCCATATCTTAGACTCCTCAAGCAATTCTGAAGAAGTCACCAGGGAAGCGGGGAAGGAAATCCATTTTGGATAAATTGAAAGAGGAGATTGAAGCAGGGGTTCCAAAAATTATTTATGACTCTATTCCTAGAAAACGCTCGAGGAGATCTTGCTGCTCTCCTCAAGTGCAATGAAGGTCATCTCATGGAATGTTAGGGGCATAAATGCCCCTGACAAGAGAGCTTGTATCAAGCATCAAATTGATGCTTGTGGAGCAGATATTGTTTTACTTTAGGAGTCTACTTTCTCAATACAATCTTATGAAACCTCCCTACAAAAATGGACAAGGTGGAAATCGACCCACTCTCCGACCTAGGGGTCCTCTGGTGGGATGATTTCTTTGTGGAATCCTAAAGAAATAAATGTTATTTCAACAAGGAATGAGTCTAATTGGTAGTTGTTTGAGGTTTCTAAATTTAGCCTGAAATATTGGTTATTTAATAGTTATGGGCCTAATTCATCATTTGACAAGAAAGAGTTGTGGGATGAAATAACTCATGTCTTAAATGGCCCAAGTGACACTAAAGTTGTTTTGGGAGGAGATTTCAATGCTATTTTTTCACTGCAGGAAAATGCTAGAGGTATCAATCTACCATTGAGAGTGATTGATGATTTCAATTCTTTCATTCTCACCAATGCTCTGAAATACATCATGTCATTCAAGGGGAAGCACACTTGGACGAATCATAGAAAATGTTTCTTACAAATTGTTGAAAGATTAGACGAGTTTTTGGTATTGCCAAACTGGTTTTTAGGGCAGTACGGTTTGGAATTTGGAATCCTACCTCTTGTTGGATTTGATCATTATGTGATCTCTTTGCATATATCAAATGTCTCCCTTCCTAAAGGAAAATCGTCCTTCAAAATTGAAAGCATGTTGTTCAAGCACCCACAATTCTTGCCCCTATTGCATCAATGGTGGATAAATTCTCCATTTGAACAAGGTTCAAAAATGTATTAGCTTTATCAAAAATTAAAACATGTCAAACAAAAAATAAAACTAATATTTTCAAGCAAAAAGAGGACGTCTTCAAAGAGTTATCAGCGATGCACGAGAAAATTATTCAAAACATATTAGATGATAATCTGTTTGAGAAGAAAAAATAATTGCAAAGGGATTGGGAAGAGTTATGTGTAGGGAAGAAATATATTGGCGCCAAAAATATTGAGAACTATGGCTTAAAGAGGGTGACAGAAATACAAATTATTTTCATGCTTCTACGTAGATAAAATAAGCTACTTCAACAATATTTTCAATTCAAGAGATGGCTTCAGGCATCTAGCTAACGTTAGAAGAAGTTATTAAGAGAGAAGCTAAGAGATTCTTTTATGAACTTCCAACAACCCCGCAAGGCAAAGATGATCAGTGCAAGAAAGATGAAGTTGAGATTTTGGAGGTTATTCCCTCTCTAGTTTGAGATGAGGATAATGATGCCCTACTCAAACCTTTTACCCTGGATGAAATTAAAGGTGTTATTTTTTCATTGCCTCCAGATAAGTTGCCTAGTCTGGTAGATTTGCAACAATATTTTTTCAAAAAGGCTGGGATTTTTGTGCTATGACCTATTGTGGGCTCTAGAAGAATCAAGAAGAATGGGTTCCATGCTCAGGCAGTTCAATGTGGCAAACATTGCAATTATTCCAAAAGTAAAAAAAAACCCAAAACCTTTACAAATTTCAGGCCTATATCGCTATGCAACACTATCTATAAGATCTTTACCAAGGCCATATACCTCAGATTGCAACCTCTTATCTCAAAGATTATCTCTCAGGAGTAGGGAGGCTTTTTCCCAAGTCATGAAATGTCTGAAGGAGTGCTAATTTGCACATGAGACCCTTTACTCAATTTATTCTGATCGTTTACCTTCTTTCATTGTTAAGTTGGACATGATGAAGGCTTATGATCAAGTAGATTGGGATTTCCTTAACAAAGTTCTTGAGAAATTTGGATTCAAAGGAAAATGGTGTAGATGGATTAGATCTTGTTTGTCAAGAGAAAAGTTTTCAATCATCCTCAATGGTTCACCTACGAGCTTCTTTGAAACATCACAAAGAGTGAGACAAGGGGATCCATTATCCCCCTTCTTATTCATTATAATGGATGAGGCACTCAGTAGATTAACTACTTATAAACAAAACCTGGGACTTTGGAGAGGCATTACTATTTCAAACAAAAACATTTCAATAACTCATTCTCTATTTGCAAATGATACCATCTATTTTGGTAGATCAATTATGGATGAAGCCATTCAAATCAAACAAGTGCTTGACAGGTATTGCTCAACATTAGGTCAAAAAGTTAATGCCTCCAAGTCCAAAATTTATGTTTTCAATACAAAAGAGGCTATAAAAAATAAGATAATTAAAATTCTAGGGTTTAGGCAAGCAGAGTTTCCATGTGCGTACCTAGGTATTCCTTTTTTCAAAGGTCCAAATAAAGTTGCTTATTGGGTTAAAGTAATAGAAAGATTAAAGGCAAGGATTCTAATGTGGAAGGCATGATGGTTATCATTATTAGGCATAATTCTTTTAATAAAATTAGTATTATCTGCAATCCCCAACTATTTTTTGGTGGTTCTCACGGCACCACAATCAATTATCCTTGAAATTGAGAGCATTATTAGAAATTTTCTATGGAAGGGTAATATGAATTGTGAAATGGGGTTTCCTAGTTTCTAGCCTAGATAAAGTGATAGCCAACACTTCTAAGCTACAAAACCACATCAAAACAAGAGAATACAAACAAAATGGAGATATAAACGAAAAGCATTCAAATAAAACACTCCCCATATTGTAGTTGAATCACTTCCCTTGTCTCTCCTATTTCTCCTTTTGCAAAATTTTCCCTCAGATTTGTAGTTTAACTTGTGCAAATACTTGCACAAAGTTGAAGACAAAAATAGCTGTTAAGTTGAAAATTGAAGAGGAAGATTGCTTTGATAGACAACCATTCAAACGGACAGTCTAGATTAATCCTCTAGAAGGATTCCAAGATTGATGGATGAGAATGGATGAGAGGGAGGTTACAAAATGGATGGTTAAGATCAAGTCTCTAAAAAGATGCCAGGGTCAATGGTCCAAAATTGGTGCAACAAAAATATTCTATTCTTGGAGGAATCATGATAGGTATGATGCCTGACGGCTATGACAAAAATGAATGACAGGGCATCTTTGACTGGAGAAGGGCACATAAATAATTTATTTCAAGTTATTTATTCAAAAATGGAGGAAAATGACAATTGGAGAATAAATAATTCATTCTAATTATTTATTTGGAGAAAATGAAAATGTGCATTTAATTAAAATGATTATTCAACCATTTAATTAAATAAGAGGAAAATGGAAATAGAGACATTAAATAATTAACTTAGATTAATTATTTAATAGGGAAAGATGACAAGGGAAAGTTAAATAATTTTGATAACTATTGAACCGTAGAAAAATTAAAAGACCATGAATAGATAAATAATTAATGGTAATTATTTAACTATAGATGAAAGGTGATAAAATAATTAAATAAATAATAATTTATTTAACTATTGAAGAAGAGGGAGAAATGAGTGATGCAATTAATTTATTTAATTGATCAAAATAGAATAAAGATTAGAAAGTGAATTAATTAAATAATTAAAAATTATCTAATTAATAGAGGAATATGATCAAACATAATTGAATAATTAAAATTATTCAATTATTGAATGACAAAGACCAAGAAAAATAATGCGCACAGACTTAGGACATTTTTTAGTGTCTACATCTTGCCCCTCTATGACATAATGTAGTTTATCATGTTGTGTCAAAGAAATTCAATCAAAAGATACTCTAGGATGCCCTAGTGACAATAGGGTACAAGTATGCCCCCTCAGAAAAAATTGATAAATTTTCCAAAAAGAAATTCAAAAATTTGGAAAATTGTCTTGATAAGACAAAAGGATGACCAATATTGTGACAATGAAGGAAAAATTGATGATCAAGGTTAAAGATAGGGTCAAATTTGAAGTCCAAGGCATCAAAAGTGTGCATCCAAAAGGCAAGGTAGGTCAAAAAACCTAAAGTTGGACCTATAAATGGCAAGTTGAAGTTGTAAAAGGGTCATTTTCACATTCCATATTTAGAAATTTAGAGAGCTCAGAGTGATTATATAGCGAAGATGTCTCCCATTTTAGAGGCTTCCCACTACACATATAGGATTCGTACCTACCACCAACCTGAGGGAGCACCCGACTCGGTATGTTCGACAAACCCATGCTTTATTTTTTTTATTTTGCATGCATTTAGACTAGGAAATAGCTTAGCAAACGATTGTGTCGCTTGACATACGACTCATTTGATATCATGTTTGATGCAATTGAGAAGTAGTTCGCCGCAATTGACTTAGCATGACACAATTGCCTACCGATAGGGTAGGGACGTTTGCGGTGCAACACATAAATCTATTTGACACAAGTGCATTTTTGAGTCACAATTGTGATTGAGAATGATGCAAACGACTTAGTGCGATGCATACGCGGGTCCGAGTGATGCATGTGTTGGGTGTGTGACACATTTGCAATTGCGGGCCAACTATATTTTATGTGACACATTAGCTAAAAAGAGCAATGCAATCACCTAATTAAAATTTTTTCCCTAGATTAGGAAGGTTTGAGTTGGTCAATTTAGATTCAATAGGTCAAATGAGGGTTTTGGATTAATGTTATTGGTTGCTCAATCTTTTTAGGTGCTGCTTCCCCCCATTTACACACAAGAGTCGAGGCTAGACATGTTTCGGTTGTGGGACCAGTTGGGCGATGAGGAGAGGGGTGTGCTATTAGAGCTAGGTTTATTTTATGTGATGTCTATGCCCGTGATCAGGGAAAATAGGGGTATGCTGACAACATTAGTAGAGTGGTGGCACTTAGAGATGAGCAACTTCCATTTTCCTATAGGGGAGGTGACAGTCACCCTGGAGGATGTGTATAGGATCCTGAGGCTACCCATTCGCGATGAGTAGGTTTGTTATGATCCGACTCGAGGACTTTAGGAACTGTATGATTATTATGAGACCAAGGATGATGTAAAACTTAGGATAGAGGGCTATGAGATCCATTGGGAGGTGCTGGCAGAGACATATGATTGATTTGACTGCTCCTATGTGCATTGATAGTGGGAGTGATGATTCTAAATCATAGAGGCCATGTTTTCCCAGTTGGTTGGGGGAGATGTTAGGGTTGATGATTCAAAATAGGATAGTGTATGCATGGGGGCCATGCTATATTTCCAGCTTCATGATATTGTTTACAAAGAGGGGAAGAGCCTGAGTTGTGGTGTGACCTTGCTTACAGTTTGGGCATGGGAGCACATAGCGATGTTTCAGCCACTAGTGGTGCAACAAGCGGTGGGCACAACACTGTACTCCTATTTATATTAGGGGGCCCTAAGTCAGACACATGTCGAGGATGTAGGCTACTGGAGACATGGCATTGACACCTTGATCAACTTTATCTGGAGATCATACAGAGCATTCCCATTATGGATAGATGAGGATGACCACCTTCCTTGGTGCAAGTAGCCTAGATATCTTATTGGACATATAGTTCAAAGCCAAGACATTGTGGAGATGTATCTACCAGATAGGGTCCACTAATAGTTGGGGAGAGATAGGGAGTTCTCGTGGGTAGACCAGAGTATGGATGGTCATCTCGTGAGGTACATCCTTGGGGCCCATAGATTGTAGTGACCACAATGAAGTAGGAGATAGATGCTTTGGAGGTCATGGATAGGGAGTGGCAGGGAGGAGAGGCAGATGTAGGAACCACACCAAAGTATGATGACTGGTGGTAGATTCAGAGGCCTATTCCACTGAGAGATCCACAACAAACAACACCAGTAGAGAATAGAGTGAGGGGTGTGAGGGGTCGACGGGGAGGTAGAGGTGGGAGGGGTAGAGGGGATGGAGGACCCAGAGGTAGAGGAGGATGAGGGGATGATGGAGGTGATGGAGGAGGAGGAGGGACAAAAGGCGACAAGAAGGTAGGAAGCTGCCACCTATCCGAGAGGAGGTAGAGATGGAGGAGGATCATCCCGAGGTCAGGGCTATGACAGAGGTATTAGTATAGGCTAGAGAGCAGCATGTGGAGGTCTCTGCAATTGAGGTTGCACAACTAGAGACTATGGAGGTTGAGGGAGGTGGGGATGGAGAACATGTAGGAGGAGAGGAAGAGGCAGATATGGATGAGGCAGAGTGGTTTATCTATGAGAGGATTGTCATGGGCAAGGAGGAGGTGGAGACTTGGGAAGAAGAGGGGTCAGCGGAGTAGAGGATAGCTACTCTACAGGTTCGAGTGCAGGCTCTAGAGGCATAGTTGAGGATGGTGACTATTGAGAGGGACAACCTTAAGGCCGAGAGAGATGCTTTCCAAGTAGAGAGGGATCTAGCGGTCATTGGGCAGTAACGAGCAGAGTAGCAGATCATTGATTTTACAACCACTTGTAGTGGATCAATGGTTGATGTTGCATCAGAGCTAGTGAGGTAGGGTGCAACCAACTAGTATTACAGAGGCCTATATGAGATGGTTGTGCCACTAGAGAGGAGGGAGCCTAGCTTTTCACAGGTGAAGACCAGTAGATCACAAGGCAGGGCATGCAACCGACAGTCACACAATCGGTCAATGGGTGAGACTTTAGATGCTAGGTGGGCCACCCCATATGAGAGACCTCCTACCATAGAGCACATGACCTCAAGGGCTAGAGATGAGGGTAGTTCTAGATAGATTTTGTTTATCATTTATCATGTTATTATATAGATACTGATACACTTGACTATCAAGCCTATTAGCTCCATTTTATTTATGCACCATGACATTGTACCTATGACACATGATTTTGAGCGATATATGATATGATTTTGGCAGTAGTTGATGATATGCATTATGATGTGTTTATGCATTTATTATGACATACTAAGTGATGGATGCTTATGTATTTATTTATGCCTATTCATGTACTAATTTGAGATGTGATGGATGACTATGCCTATATGATTATGATGTTTATTGATGCATTCTATATGATGATATGATGGTGTTGATGTTTATTGATGTATTCTAGTTGGGTATGGTGGTTTTTTATTATGTACCTATGATTATGTGATAAATGTGTATGCTTTTATGATATGCAATATTGGTGGCCTAATGTTTATTGAATGCAATATGGGATGATGATGATGTATATGATGATACTATGAGTATAGTGAAATGTAATGCATTTATGGTTATGGATGTTTTGGATATGTTATGTGTGAATGATAAATGGAAATGTCTTAATGCAATTTAAAATGGAACACGCTAATGTAATGTAATGTTGTAGGATAATGTAAAATGTTTTATGGAAGACATGCGATGTAAAATGAGAAATATGACACTTAATGCGATGTTATATGAGATGCCATGCAGATGGGTTGTAATGTAACATGCTAATATGTGATGTGAGATGCAATGCTATAGTAAAATGTATGATGCAAATGACACTATCATGATGATGAAATATGAATGCTACATGGATGCAATTTTGTGTATTTTTGTATTTTATTGTGCAAATATATGTGACCTAATATGAAATGATATTTAGGATGATTTTCTATGATGCAATCTAACATGATTATGGATGCAAGATGTTTTTGTGTGTCATAGGACTCTGTCAAGATGCAGACAGAAGAAATGTTAGCATGGAGAGGATGAGCATTAGTGTGGAAAAAATAAAAGAGATGGACACATAAGGTTAGGTCAAGAATGATAAGGAATCCAACTTTCATGCTTACATTGTTATATTTATCATCATTGGGCATCAAAAATGTCACAAATAGTCCACAAATGCAATGGTATGACATAGATGGTCAAGGTGTGCAAGGTGACTATTTGAGAGAGACAAGTAGTCAAAAAGACAAAGAATGCCCCAACTCATAATAAGGACCCAATTGTCCTAGTCTTTTTGCCAAGACAAACCACAAAAAAAAAACAAAGAAAAGAGGCCATGATCCATTATCATCCCTCTAAATTCGTTGATAAGACATCCTTGAGGAGACTAGTAACATGACCCAAAATCAATCAAGATAATAAGACAATTCCAACCAAACAAAGTGTTTGTCATGATAGTGATTGCCAGTGATAATAATGAGATTATTTGTTTGACCAAGATGACTAACTTGATTGATAGGTTGACCAAGATTAATTGATAATTAACAAAGGTTGACAAATTGATTTGATCGATGGGTTGACAAAGATTGATTGATAAGTTGATAAAGGTTGATGAATTGATTTGATTGATCACGCCTAGTTTTAGGAAGGACACATCCTGATCAAGGCAAGATTGATTGACAAGATTAACAAGATGGGTTGATTTGATAAAGATTGATTGATAAAGTTGACAAGGTTTGGTTGATAATGATTGTGCCTGACCTCAGGAAGGACACATCCTAACTAATGTAAGATTGATTGACAAGAGGGTTTAATTGTTTGACAAAGATTGATTGAGATGATCAAGCAATGTGATGTTACCCACCTACAAGAAGGGAACATCCTATTTTTAGGGAAAGGGACACATCCAACAAAGTTGATCAATTGATAAATGTTAACAAGGCACCTAACTGCAAGAAAGACACATCTTGCTTAAGGTGAATGATCAAATTGACAAAGTCTAATCTCAGGAAGGACACATCCTGATAAAAGACAAAAGATAAGGCCGAATAAGACAAATGACGAAATTCCCCATTTTGATTGAATGATGAGATCGATTGATTAATGATAGGATGATCGATTAATGAAAGATTTTGTTAGTTATGTGTGTTTGTTGATTCATGATTTTGTTTTGAAGGATGATTATTTTCGGACCAAGAACATGACCAAACCTAAAAAACCCTAAGGGACTTTACTTAGGGGGACTCAAGGGCTCATCCACATATGGCCTTGCTTACATAACAATCTTGAGAAACCTCATTAGTTTGACACAACTTGACTTTGTCTCATTTGACAAAAGACTGAGTCATGATTTTATTTGGACAACCTAAAAGGATTGACCTAATGCCTCAGGGGCCCATTTAAGATGAGCCTTGCCTATATAACAAACATGCAGAGGCAATGTAGTTCGACCACTCTAATGACTCGGACTTCTGTTTTGGAATTTTGATGTCTTTTAGTTTTTTTAGAATTTTGATGATTTTATGATTTTTTTGGATTTTGATTTTTTTTTTTTGGATTTTTGAATTTTTTATGATTTTTTTTTGAATTTTGAAGGTTTTATGATGCTGATATTATTTCTGATGAAGATGTAAGTCAAGGAATTTCCCCCAGTCAGGTGCAAGACCAGTTTATTGTGCACAAAGGGGTAGTGGAAAATGCAAAGGATGATTAGGATCCCCAAATGTGGGTGGTTCCAAGGCCATGGAAGGATGATGAAGTTTATTATGATGAAGTGACATGTGTGCATGGATGAGTAAAAGGATAGAATACTAGATGGAGTAACAGTAGATGAAGGAGCAGGGACTGACTACTCATGGTGACTATTTGCCAAGTTTTCACCATGGTACTTATCCAAAGCACCATCAAAGTGGTTTTCACTTTTGGAAGAATTATTTCTCTTTACTTTTTTTTTTTTTTTGGGTGTCACCAAGATGCTTGTTTTCTAGTTTTTGTGAGGGTAACCTTTTTTATTTTTTTGTATTTTTGACTTTTTAAGGGGATACTCTCAGAATCAAGTGTAATATTTGTGGAGGTGCATGCTATTAATAGGTTCAGACAATGGCTCTCCTTCAAGAGTAGAAAAATGATAAGCACTTAATCCATATGATGCTATAATGATATAAGGTCCCAACCAATTAGGTTCAAACTTTCTTGGTTTTTCTTGTTCTGCTTGATTCTTTCGATTTTCTCTTAGGACTAAATCTCCAATGTCAAAGCTTCTTGGTCAAAACTTTTTTTTATAGATACATCGAAGGTGATTCTAGTATGCTTGTAGATGTGTTAAATAATTATGTCTCTTTTCATCCATAACTCTAGCTCATGTAAACATGATACATGATACTCTTCTTGATCAATCAAGCCTTGCATAAAGACTCACAAAGAGGGTAACTAGACCTCTATAAGAAGTATTGCTTTAGACCATAAACAAAGGGAATATGGAATTGGCTCAATCATAGTGCGGATACTATTACAATAGGCCCATAAAGTAGGATTGAGTTTGTAGGTTCGATTGTGGCATTATTAGAGGTGAAGCCACATAAGTGGTTTACACTTTTGAAGAGGAAGGAAATTTCAAAATTTTCCCATTCCTCATATCAAATGGGTTCGGCCGAACCCTAAGGTTCGACCGAACCATTTAGTTGGTTCGGCCGAACCAACTAAATCCCCTATTAAAAAATCATACTAGAGTGGGTTCGGCCGAACCTATGTTCGGCCGAACCCATTTAGTATGGCTAAAACAAAAAACACATTCATTTAATTGCTTTTTTTAATTGTATGTGTTGGTGGTTCGGCCGAACATGGGTTCGGTCGAACCCTAGTTCGACTGAACCCTTCCAAGATGTTCGACCGAACACTTGTTCGGCCGAACCCCTCTTTTTTCATCCTTGGTTCCTAAGGCACCAGAATTGTTGAAAATTTTGCGTTTTGAAGCTCAATTTCAGAATGAAAATGGAGAAGATCTCAAAAACCCAACTAGTATCGGGTTCCCCTCAAAACGAGCTATCCAACGAATATAATTTTAGTATGTTTTGATTATATTATCTATCTGTTTTTTAAGTTTTATTAAATATAGGTTTTTCACTGAAAACAAAACTCTATGTTCTGCACAAGTGGAAAAATAGAAGATTATCAAAAAAAAAAATTTAAAAATATGAGTGCATTAGATATTGGAGTCCTTGATCAACAAAAAAGAATTTTCGATACATACAGTGAAAGTTATGCGTTATACGATCGTGTTATGTCTGAATTGTAATTGATTTGACTTTAAAACTTGATTAAAGAAAAAATATTCAATAAAAAACTATCTAACTACGTGGAAGCACTAGATATCGGAGCTACAAATCTAAATTTGAAAGAATTGGATTTTATCTTTCAAGGAAAAAAAGTTATCGTTATCTGATTGTCGTCCTTTTTAAAAATGCTATTTTTGAAAAAACCAATTTTAAGTGGGGAGATGGAAAAAGAAGTGCAATCGATTCAAAAATTGAAAAAAATGTTTTAGAATCTGAGACAAAATATGACAAGACTCTAGTTTGCATCATCTTCAAATTCTTTGGTTTAATGCAGCTATAGGTGCGAGATGTGGAGATTGTGTTAAAAAAAATATCGATGTCAGTTAGGCCAAAAGTGTAAAAACCACTATTGTGGGATCACGGAGTCGTGCCGGTCTTCTTTAGGATTTTTAGGATGGTCTTATTAGATGCCTCAACTTGGTTGTTACCTTGGGGTAATATGGAGTGGAAAAATGATGATGGCTATGGGAGATTTGTCACCAAGCTCCACGAACATCTTGGTTTTTGAAAGGGTGACCATTATTAGTGACAATGGACTTTGGAATACCATAGTGGCAAATGATATAATTTAGGATGAACTTGGCTATTTGTTTTCCAGTAATGTAAGTCAATGGGATGGCTTCAATCCATTTTTTGAAATACTTAGTGGCAACAAGGATAAAATTATGTCCATTAGAAGAGGTGGGATGGATCTTTCCTATGAGGTCGAGTCCCCATTGAGAAAAGGGCCAAGGTGAATTGAGTGGCTGAAGTTCCTGATCTGGTGCATATATAATATCTCCATGAATCTAACATTGGCGAAATCTCTTCACAAAGTGCTAAGTATCCTATTCCATCATAGGCCAATAATATCCCATTCTCATGAGATTTTTAGCTAAGGTTGGACTAGTAGAGTGAGCTCCACATATACCTTGGTGTACCTCTTGTAAGGTTTTTTGTGCTTTATTTGAGTTGAGACATCGAAGAAGGGTGCTATCTAGGCTACGGCGATAAAAGGTATTTCCAATGATGGCATACTTGGATGCTTGTTAGATAAAGGTTTTTCATTGGTTAAAGGACAAGTTAGGAGGGATAATTTGGTCATGCAAGTAGGTATAGATATGTCTTTATACCAAGGAGATTCAAAACCAACTAGTTCACACACAAGTTCAGTTTCAGGGACATCGAATGCAAGGAACAAAAGTTGTTCCATCATGAACTCATATAGTGCCGCATTATTAGGGATTTCCAAGAGAGATCCGATGGTAGCCATTGCATCAGACACTTTTCTTTGGATTCTTGGGATTTTTTCAAAGGAGATACTATCAAAGTATAATATGAAACTATCAACCATGTGCTTGTAGGGCATCAATTTTTCATCCTTGGTGTCATAGTCATCATTAACTTTTTTAATCACTAGTTGGGAGTCACCGTAGGCTTGAAGATCTTTGATTTTCCAATTTATAGCCATTTGAAGTCCTATCAGTAATGCTTCATATTCATCCATGTTGTTTGTGCACAAAAATGCTATCTAGAATGACTTAGGAATGGAGTCTCCTTGAGGTGTGATGAATAAAATACTGGCTCTTGATCCATGACTTTAATAAGATCCATCAAAGTATAACTTCCATGTTGTTGGTGTGTTTATGACAAGAATCGATTCATCTAGGAATTCAGATACCAAAGGATGGTATGCTTTTAATGGTGCATCTACGAGTTGGTCAGCTATTACCCATCCCTTTATTGCTTTGCAGTTGACGTACTCAATGCCATATTCACTTAGGATCATAACCCATTTAGCTAGCCTGTCTGTCAATGTTGCTTTGCTGAGTAGGTATTTCAAAGGATCAATTTTGGAAATCAACTTGGTTTTGTGATTTAGCATGTAGTGCCTCAATTTTTGTGCTATAAATACCATTGCTAGACATGCTCGCTCAATAGGACTATAGTTTAGCTCATACCCCACTAAAGTGCGACTGATATAATATATTGCCCTTTCCTTGCCATCATCATCATTTTGTGCTAAAATTACCCCCAGTGCTGATGTAGTGGTTGTCACATATAGTATTAGATGTCTTCCATCAATTGGTGGCATAAGGACTGGTGGAGTTAATAAGTACTTCTTGATTTTGTCAGATGCTTCTTGACACTTGTCAGTCCAATTGAAGGGCATACCTTTCCTTACCAAATGTTGGAATGCATGGGTCTCGTCTGCTAGCTAGGAAATGAACTTGTGGATTGATTGTAGTATTCCTTGTAATGTCCTTAACTGACTGATATTGTTTGGCGGTGGCATGTCTAAGATAACTTTTACATTGGCAGGATCAACTTCTATTCCTCTGGGAGAGACTATATACCCCAAGAGTTTTCCCAATTGTGTAGACATAAAATTTTTTGTTAAATTTATCCTCATTTAACTTTAATTTTTTTCAAGAATTGACTATATCCTTAATATGTCATATCATTTCATTTTTATCTATTATTCATCTCATTCCATTCTTCTTTTCATATCTTCCATTGAATTAATCCAATAAATATTATTCTATCCTTAACACATACACCTTATATATGTTTTCTTCATTTATTAAATAAAATCTCTCTAGTATTCCCTCCTACCACTTACCATTTACCATTTACCACTTATTCCTCCTATATACCATTAATCTCCCATTATTCCATATTTACCTTGATGCTTGACTTTCTCTTGAGGGTATCTATTTAAACAACCTCTCTATCTCATTTTGGGATCATCTAATATAGGCATCGAATCTCTATCAATATCACTCGTAATCTAGCTATCATTTTCATCTTGCATGCTAGTTTCTTCTCAAGTTATAGTTTTAATTTCTTATATTTGCAATAGTCTTTACATCTTGCATTGGAATCTCCAATAAATCATAGCCTCTTGTGTGTGTGCTTCTGAGAGCCATTTTGTTTACACAAGATCTTGATTTGAGGAGTGTAATAGAGATAATTAGTTTATTTCCTCACAAGTAGATTAGAGTTCTGCATTTGCATTTGCATGTTTGAATAATCTTCTTGCAGGTTCTCTATTATTTGGATGTTAGAATGATTTTAATCTTAATCCATAAGATCTCAAATCTATTTTGTTTCCTCCATCTACAAAATGGTAAACCTGGCATGAATATATATTGACTTTAATGCATAGATTTGATAGTTTCATTTAAGCAGATTTGTTGATAATCTTCTAGTCAGCATATATATATTTTGTGCTCATTGGCCAAACTATTGTTAACGGAAATAGTGTTTATCTCTTCAATCTCAAGGTTTTATTTCAGCATGCAAA